>JAPXFY010000538.1:2500-32500 GCA_030674185.1 Monoplex corrugatus | reverse complement strand
AGACAGAGAGTCATACAGACAGGCAGACAGACAGAAACACAGAGAGAGACAGAGACACAGATAGACAGAGACAGAGAAAGACAAATGAGGGCAGTGACAGAGACAGAGAACGAGAGATTATGACAGAGAGACAGACAGACAGACAGACAGGCAGGCAGACAGACAGCGGCAGAGAGAGTGTACGGAGTGTGTGCCCCTGCATACATACGCGGGTTCCGATTGTAAAGAATATATACAAACACATGAGTAGTCTCTCCGCATACAGTTACCATTGTGCTAAGCCAACAGCGTTTTAACTCTTTGACTCCAGCACGTTGTTCATCAGAAGCCTGCATCGTCAACCAGGCTGGAAAAGCAAAAAACTTAACCCTTTGACTCTCTCATCCTATCCACCAGCTTCCCGCAGGAAGCTGGTGGATAGGGTGAGGGAGTCAAAGGGTTATGTTTTTGCAGTTGGTGGATAGTGTGAGGGAGTCAAAGGGTTAAACACCATGTTTCTCAGCCAAGTGGTTGGCAAAACATAAATCTCTGTCAGTGTAAGCGCTGCCAGAGGAACCATTATGTTCTGACAGCTGAGACAGTAATATATGGTGCTCAAAATACGAAAGAATCTTTTTTTTTAAAATTTATGTCGAATAATTGGCAAATGTTATTTCTGTATTTTTGGAATTTGTCGCATTTTGTGAATAAATGGTTCACTTTTGTAAATTGGTTTGTGATACTTATTTGTATTTGTTAAATGACTGAATGACTGGTTGATTGGTTGATTGGTTGATGGATTTATGGATTGATTATACAATATTCAGAACACACTGCACTCACATAAACGCAAATTTACACACACGCACACAAACAGACAAACACACATTGACACATACACACACACTCTCTCTCTCTCTCTTTCTCTCTCTGTCACTTTCCTCATGTAAACACACACACACACACGTACGTGCGCTCGCACGCATGCACACACACACGCACTCACACACATATACACACACACTCACACACGCACACACGCATACATGTTCTCCTCTCTCTCTCTCTCGCTCTCTCTCTCTCTCTCTCTCTCTCTCTCTCTCTCTCTCTCTCTCTCTCTCTTCCCCTCTCTCTCTGTCGTTCACACACACATACACACACACACACACACACACACACACACACAAACACATACACACACACACATACACACACACATACACACACACACCACACACCACACACATACACAAACACGCGCACCCCCCCCCCCCCACACACACACACCAAGTACACAAACACACTCATACACATACACACACACTACATACACACACACAAACACACACACACACACACACACACACACACACACACACACACCACACACAACATGTATACATACCGCCCTGGCAGAATACTGTTGGAGAGATAGGTTGATTTCCCAGGTCCGTCGCCTTGAGACCCGCCTTTCTGAAGTCTTGGTAGGGAGAAAGAGAAAGAGACAGACAGACAGACAGACAGAGACAGAGACAGACAGAGAGAGAGATAGAGAGGGACTGAGACAGACAGTGAGAGAGACAGAGAGACAGGGACAGACGGACAGACAGACAGAGACAAAGAGAGAAAGAGGAAGATAGAGAGAGAGAAAAACCGATGGAATGGATTGGGCATATCATCTGAAGACAGCAGGATAATATCATTCACACAGACTACATGTACCATTCACTGAATACCACAGTCTGGAGTGTGGAGTTCAAATGTGATACATCACACTCAGGCAATTCCATATACGCTACACTTAAATCTGGCAGCTGCTGGCAGACTCCTTAATCCTGCACAAACTGCCATCCCTATGCGTTGGCAAAGTCTTCAAATGAGGGAAACGGAATGGGGAAGCAGGACCTAAGAAACAATAAGCTGTCAACACCACAATGATTGAAGCATTAAGATGAACAGCAAACACACAGGTTTTTATGTTTGCAGGCTTGGATTGAAGTCGACTAGAACTTAGTCAGGAAGATACAACAGAGGAGACTGAGAAAGACCCAAGAACACCTGGCAACGAATGACAGGACATCTTAAGGCTCTGAAACACACTGGGGTATTATACAGAAGTTGGTCGTGAGGCACGCAGGCCCACCGGCGTGTGGACATGCCCTGGTGCCCACGAACCAGACCCCCAGCTATGGGTATGTAGCTCCACTGCCTTGTGGATATCTCGGAAGAGAATAAGGCCAATGGAGTTAACCCTGAAAAAAAAATCACCCTTACTGACTTATAGGTTGTCGTGGGAACGACAAAGGCTATCGGAGAGACCGTGCACAAACCGATGGAAGGCAACGGGAAACCACCATCGTACTTTCCCAAGCAAAACTCATGGCCAGCAAGGGCCATGATCGCCAACGCTATGTGGCAGGGCACTTAATGATAATGATGGTCGAGGACAAACAGAAGCGGAGGATCTTCGTTGTTGCCCCATATTCCATTAGCGTACTGGACATTAGTAATTGAATCTGTGGAGTATGGCCACAGCTAACTCGCGTTAGTAAGGACGAAAGCAGACCTGGATTTTTTACCGTTTTTTAATTTTATTATTACTTTCAAAGGTCAGTTCTTATATAACCAAGAAACAGATCCTATTTTAAAAACCTGCATTATATACATTACATAAATTAAACAGTCTTTGAAAGAACCAAAGACTCACACATAAGTGCACTTACACATAGACTGTAGGATATCAAAACCATACACAGGCATTATACCACGCTGTAATAGATTAACCCTTTGACTCCCGCACCCTATTCACCACCGCAAAAACTTAACCCTTTGACTCCCCCACCCTATTCACCAGCTTCTAATAGGAAGCTGGCGGATCAGGAGATGGAATTAAAAGGTTAAGTGTTTGCTTTGCTAGCATGGCTGGCAATGTAAGATGTTGCAGGATGCAGTGTGGGAATCAAAGGGTTAACCGTCTGACTCCCTCAGTCCGTCCACGAGCATCCTGCTTTGTTAACCATGACAACAAATCAAAAATGTAATCCTTTCACTCCTTCACCCTGTCCACCAGCTTCTAACAGGAGTCAAAGGATTACATTTTTGCTGCTGGTGGGTAGTGTGTGGGATTCAAACGATTAACGAAATGGTCAACCTGTCAATCCACAAACAGTCATACAGTAATTACGCACATCCCCTATTACGTGGTTGTCATACAGCAACGAAGGGAGCTTCCGACTGCTAAGTGTTGAGATTAGGGAAGGGTGGGGAGGGGTGGGGAGGGGTGGGGAGGGATGGGGAGGGGTGTCTGGGAGGGGCTGGCGACTATGCGAGCTGTCTGCTGGATAGCGCTACCCAGTGGAGTTATGGGGATCCAGAGTGGGGCGGGGGAGGGCTCTGTCATTCTCTATCGGTCCTGTGGCTAGGATGGACCTGGCTGGTGTGTGTTGTGTGGCTATGTCCGGGGTTTGCCGTCTCCCCGCCTTGCCATTCGGCTTTTGAACATAGTGACTAATGACTGGGTCCGGATATGTTGTGCGGCTCATGGACAATCCATCCCACCCCTCACTCATCCCTTTGCTTGGAGAGATGACTGGTATGTGGCGTTGGGAGGTGTACATGTAGTCTCCAATCAGTGGTGGGGCAATGTTCCAGCACCCCAGGGTGTGTCTTGTTAACTGGTCACTTCAAACCACTAATTCACGTCTTAAAAACAGAAAGAAAAAAAGAAAAAAAGAAAAAAACAGGTCAGCTGAAGTACTGTCGTGTATCTAAATGCAACTTAGTTCCTGAAAAAAAGTTGTGTATATAAAGATATGTGTTAGAAACCACTTTTTGTTGTTGTTGTTATTCTTGTTTGTTTGTTTGTTTCTTTCTTTCTTTCTTTCTTTAGGGGGGGGGGGGGGGGTACGTCTCCCTCATTCTGTCTGCCTGTCTGTCTGTCTGTCTGTCTGTCTCTCTCTCTCTCTCTCTGTGTGCTTGTGCGCATGTATGTATGTGTGTGTGCGTGTGTGTGTGCAAGCAGGCATGAATGAGCGAATCTACATAAATGTAGACATATTTCAAGTAAACCAGACAAATGGCAGAAAGGACTATGCGTTTTGTGATTATGGATGAGACTGAGACATAAGCAATCAAACACACGAACAACTAGGTATGCTACCTGTCTGTTTCTCTATTGTATTTTATTTTATCTTATTTCATTTTACTTTATTTTGTTTTATTATATTTTCATTTCATTTCATTTTTTTAAATTTTATTTTATTTCATTTTATTCATTTATTCATTTATTTATTTCTTGCCTTCCTTCCTTCCATTTTTCTTTCCTTCTTTCTTTATCTCTCTATCTCTTTATTTATTCATTTGTCTATTTACCGGTTTATTTATTGATAAAATAAGGGTAGATAAATTTAAATGTTTCAATACAGTTCCAAATTGCCATTCTCCTTCTCTCTCTCTCTCTCTCTCTCTCTCTCTCTCTCTCTCTCACACACACACACACACACACACACACACACATACACACACACACTCTCTCTCTCTGTTTGTCTGTCTCTCTCTCTCTCTCTCTCTCTCTTACACACACACATACACACACACGCACACACAAAAACACACACACATACAGGCACATACACACTCACATACACATACACCCTCTGTCTCTGTCTGTCTGTCTGTCTGTCTCTCTCTCTCTCTCTCTCTCTGTCTCTCTCTTTCTCTCACGCACGTACACACACACGCATAAACACACGCACGCACGACTTAAAAACATACACACAATCAGAAATATACATCCATTGACACACCAACACACACACACACACACACACACACACACACACCACACACACACACACACACACACACACACATAAAACACACACACACACATATATGTACACACATAAAACACACACACACAAAATATTTACACACATAAAACACACACACACGTACACACACACATAAAACACACTCACACACACACACACACACACACACACACACCACATACACACACACACTAACACACACACATACACACACACACGCACACACACATACACACACACACTCACACACACATACACACACACATAAAACTCACGCACACACACACACACACACATACTCACACACACATACACACACACACATACTCACACACACTCACACACACACACATACACACACATACACACACATACACGCACACACACACACACACGTACACACACACACTTACACACACACACATACACACACACTCACACACACATACACATACATACACACACATAGACACACATACATACAGACATACACACACACACATACACATACACATACACACACATACACACACACATACACACACATACACACACACATACACACACATACACACACATACACACACACATACACACACATACACACACACATACACACACATACGTATACACACACATACACACATACGTACACACACACACACACACATACACACACACATACACACACACACATTACACACACACATACATACACACACATACACACACATACACTCACATACACACACACATCACACACACACACATGCACACACACACACGCACACACGCATACACACACACAAAAAGCACACGCACACGCACACACACACATACACATACACACACACACGCTCGCACACACACACATACACACACACATACACACACACACACTCACACACACACGCACACACACACAGACACACACACACAGAGACAGACACACACACACACACACAGACAACACACACAGACACACACACACACAGACACACACACACACGCACACGCACACACAGACACACACACAGATACTCACACACATACACACACACACAGACACACACACACACACACACACACACAGACACACACACACACGCATACACACACACATACACACACACACACACACACACACACACACCACACACACACACACACGTACACACACATTAAAACATAGACGTTACCATTTTACTTCATAAAAGGATTTCACACAACACAGTTCCCCAATGCAATCAGCAACAGGGACATACAGGTGTGCATGAACTCCTGACAATCAATTCCTCACATGGGCACGCTGACTTTATTCACTAAACTTAGTTCTTCCCTTAGTAATTTGTTGACAATGCATTATCACTGTTACTTTGCTCATACATAGTCTGTATAAGCTGTTGGCAATGCAATGCCAGTGTGGCTTTGCCCAAACATAGTCTGTGTGATACTACACTCTGACCTGGTTCTACTGATCATTTTTGCTCTAACCAGAGACATCAATAGACGGACCGGCAACTACTCTTGCTCACGATCTAAGGGGCTACGTTTGGTGATGGACGATTTTAACGTGGGATAATTGGTTCTCTTGATAGAGCCGTGGACTCAAGATCTGATATCTCGAGTTCAATCCCAGCTGGCAAAACTGAAAACTGTACCGTATGAAAGTAGAACGGAGGAAGCCCATATCTACAGACTGAAAAGTAGCCAGGCGAGCCAGCAACTTAATGAAATCTCACTTTCAAACAAAGTCCTGGCCATAGAGCAAAGGTGTTTGACAGGCACGTCAGCTTATGAAGTAGTTGTCGATTTCAGGGAGAGAGAGGACCAGAATCCTAAAGACAATGGCAGAAGAAACTGAACAGAGTTCCAGCTGGATCTGGTCAAGGAGGAACAAAGTAATTTTCATAAGTCTAAACATTCTCCTGTGTGTTGCCAGTGTCCGATAGCTAAGTGGTTAAGACATCTGTCACAAAGGTCACAAAGGTCACTTGGCCTTGAGACACCTGACTACTTTGGATATGCAAGTTCAAATTCAGGTGGAGCACAAATTTCTCTCTAAAAGAAATCGCGACAGCAGAGAGGCGCCAGGAGTCATGACCCGGGTGTGGTCCGGCCCCTTAGAGTTGTCAGGAGTTAAGGGCCAAAACACTTACTTGATGGGTTTCCCCTCTGAGGACCTTCTGCTTCTCGGATCTCCCCAGAGTTTCTTGCGACTGCATTTTCCGTATTTAATGTGTGTATATGCAGGGTGTTTTCATGTATGCATAAGCTACTGGATGCTGACATGATCAACTGGATGTAATATCTTATCCATAAAAGACCTCGTGATCCTCGTGGGGATGTGGGGGCTCTTTGAGTATAAAATGGTATTCCCTCCTTCAGGAAATTCTGTGCTAGAAATTTACTCTTTTCTGTCACTCTCTTTGTTTCAGCCTTGCTCCTTTGCTTTTGTCATCTCTTCCTGTCATTTTTGCCTTGCTGTGCTGGTATATTCACTTGTATGTACTCCATAAAAATCTTACATGTTTTCTATTAGTATTGATAACTGTGTAGGCCTACGTGTATTAATTGCATTTTTTGGCTCTAAGGAAATGTGGTGTGCAGATACGATATATGGTAATTTAGGCCAGTTTTTGCACATGTTCTAGTGTCTTTAGTTTTATTTACAATTGTATTCAGTTTTTTTTAACCTCTTTGTGGTGAACTGGGCGTAATGGTAAAAGCCAGGAGAGTATTGTTAGATTATGTACGTGAAAGCATTTGATATGTGTTTTTCATTTTTCATTCCAGGGATTTGTTTTCCTCTGAGTCAACGAGGTGCTGTGGTATGTTTTGAGGTGGTCACAACACCGATATGGATTTACACAGACAGCTGGGGTTCAGTTTTCAGTTTCTCAAGACGACGTCTCCACACTCAGAACAAATTCCATATGCACTAACGTCACAGGTGCCATGTGTATGGTGACCATGGCAACAAGCCTTAAGCCTGCACATAAACCCGTCAGCTGGTCAGGTCCTGAGGCCCTACCTAGACTATGCTTTACCTAGGCTATATTTTTACTGTTATTTTATCAGCCTACCATTGAAATAATCCTGGTTACATGTAAATGATGTGTGTATGTGTGTATCCTACCTTCAATTAAAGGAACACACACATGCGCACACACACACACACACACACACACACACACACACATACATATATATATATATATATATGTAAGAAGAATAATGTTTACATGAGTGCCGCGCCGCTGGTCGATCTCTCTTTCCATATCTCTGCCCGAACACAGTGCCAACGGGTGTTGGCGACTGCTCTGTGACCGTCACATGCTTATTATAGCAACTGAGTTGACTGTCCTTGACACTGCGAGACCGACAAACAAAATCAACGTCTTAATAAGCTACCAGTAAATTATGTACGTCTCTTCCGTTACATACCTTTGATCTGATGTGTGCACTAAACGGTTTTCTGTACTGAACAAGTCATCTTTATTATCATCATCATTACATGTCTGTATTACCGCAGAACACCAGCACTATGTGCACTCACACATTACACCCTAGGAATACAAAAACCATACCCTAGGCATGATACAAGCTGTAAAAGATTAGAGAACAGTGGCAGAATGGTTCAGACGTTGCCTGCCAAGAAATAAACTCGAGATTCGAGGGTTCGCTCCCCTTCAGTTGAAGTACTGTTGTGTATCTGAATGCAAACTAAGTTCCTGGTAAAACAAAATTGTGTAATAAAGACGTGTGTTACCACTTTTTGTTGTTGTTGGTGGTGGTTTTGTTGTTGTTGTTGTTTTGGGGGGTACGTCTCTCTCATTCTGTCTGTCTGCTTCTGTCTGTCTGTCTGTGTCTGTCTGTCTGTCTGTCTCTCTCTCTCTCTCGCTCTTGCTTTGTCTGTCTGTCTGTCTGTTTCTTTCTGTCTGTCTGTCTGTCTGTCTGTCTGTCTGCCTGCCTGCCTGTCTGTCTGTCTATCCCTCAGTCTCTCAGTCAGTCAGTCAGTCAGTCTGTCTGTCTGACTGACTGACTGACATAACTGACTCTCTCTCTCTCTCTCTCTTTCTCTCCTCTCATCTCTGTGTGTGAGTGCATGTATGTGTATGTGTGTGCTTGTGAGTATGTGTGCGTGCGTGTGTGTGCGTGCACGTGTGTGTGTGGTGTGTGTGTTTGTGTGTTTGTTGTGTGTGTGGTGTGTGTGTGGTGTGTGTGTGTGTGTGTGTGTGTGTGTGTGTGTGTGCGTGTGCGAGCAAATTAACATAAATGTAGACATATTTCAAGTAAAATAGACAAATGGAAGAACAGACCATGCGTTTTCTGATTTGGTGAGATTGAGGCAAAGCAATTAAACAAAAACACGAACAACTAGGTAAACCACCTGTTTGTCTATTTTATTCTATTTTATTTTATTTTATTTCATTTTCATTTCATTTTATTTTATTTTAGTTTAGTTTAGTTTAGTTTAGTTTAGTTTAGTTTAGTTTAGTTTAGTTTAGTTTAGTTTAGTTTAGTTTAGTTTAGTTTAGTTTAGTTTTAGTTCATTTTCTTTTTATTTTATCTTATTATATTTCTCCTTCTTTCTTTCTTTCTTTCTTTCTTTCTTTCTTTCCTTCTTTCTTTATCTGTATATTTTATTCATTTATTCATTTGTTTATTTACCGGGTTTATCTATTGAACATAAGGGTAGAAAAAATTGAAATGTTTTTTTACAGTTCCCTTACCATTCTTTCTCTCTCTCTCTCTCTCTTTTCTCTTTGTCACACACACACACCCCACACCCCAAAACACACACCACACACCACACATACATACATACAACACACATCCACACACACATACACATATAGGTACATACACAGTCACATACACACATACCCTCAGTGTTTTGTCTCTGTCTGTGTGTGTATCTCTGTCCCTCTTTTCTGTGTCTCTCTCTCTCTGTCCCTCTCTCTCTCTCTCTCTCTCTCTTTCTTTCTTTCTCCCTCACACGTACACACACACGCATATACACACGCATGCACAACTTCAAAACACACACACACAAAAAGAAATACATATACATTGACACACACACACACATGTATACACATAAAACACTCACACACACGAACCCACTACACACACCCATGCATACACACGCGCGATCACACCACACACGCACGCACACACACATACACACACGCACATACACACACACACACGCACGTACACACACACACACCATATTATACTATATATATATATATAAAATATATATATATATATATATATATTTATATATATATATATATATATATATATATAACGTAAACTATATGCCTTGACAAAAACTATTTGGAAGCTTGCTGAAATTTTGAAATTAAACACACAGAAAATATATGGTCCCTGTTGAGTCATGGTAAAGGTAGCAGTTTGAGACAGTATTTAATAAAGGCCTTGGCATAATATTTCACTGTTTTTAGAGTGAAGTGTGTGTCACCTCTCCAAACCCAACCCAACGAGAACCACCCAGCCGGGCAAGATACTATATTTAGGTTCGCTGTTACACCTGTCTGTTCCAGCCAGATACTAATTTAGTACCTGGGAATCACCTTTCCTTGTAGGGCGGTAGCTCGTAGCTTCTCAGAAAAAATAGGATATCTTGCCTTTAAAATATTCGAACTCCTGAGCATTCAAAGCATACAGCAAACTGGCATCAGATGAGACGAAAGGAAAACTTCACATCTACGATACCAGCCTGTTTGAGCAGAAAACCCAGCAAGTGCAAACAAACAGCTGATCCAGAAGAAAACAGCAAGTGCAACAAACAGCTGATCCAGAAGAAAACAGCAAGTGCAACAAACAGCTGATCCAGAAGGAAAACAGCAAGTGCAACAAACAGCTGATCCAGAAGAAAACAGCAAGTGCAACAAACAGCTGATCCAGAAGAAAACAGCAAGTGTAACAAACAGCTGATCCAGAAGAAAACAGCAAGTGCAAACAAACAGCTGATCCAGAAGAAAACAGCAAGTGTAAAAAAGCTGATCCAGAAGAAAACAGCAAATGCAACAGGTGCTGAACTGTTAGTTCACAGCCAAAAACTGCCCGATAGAAATATAAAAGATTTCAACAGAAGTTGTTAAGGAAGAGAGCAAACGTCTACATCTATTATTTAGTATGTACGAGACTACGACGAAGCCACAGCCTTGGTGGTGGACAACGGTTCGGGCATGTGCAAAGCCGGGTTTTGCTGGTGATGATGCACCACGGGCCGTCTTCCCCGCTCTCGTAGGCAGACCCAGGTATCAGAAAGTGATGGTAGGCATGGGACAAAAAAGACTGTTACGTAGGCGACGAAGCTCAGAGCCAGAGAGGAATCCCGTCCTTGCAGTATCCTGTGGAACATGGCATCGTCACCAACTGGGACGACATGGAGCGCATTATGGCACCACACCTTCTACAACGAACTTCGCGTGGCTCCTGAAGAACACCCATGCTGCTCACGGAGGCTCCGCTCAACCCAAAAAACAACCGAGAAAAAAAATGGGCACAGATTATGTTCGAGACTTTCAACACCCCAGCTTTCTACGTGGGCATCCAGGCCGTCCTGTTCTCTGTACTCCTCAGGCTGAACCACAGGCATCGTCTGTGACTCTGGTGACGGCGTCACGCACGTGGTGCCCATTTATGAAGGCTACGCCTGCCTCACGCTATTCAACGGATGGACCTGGCTGGCAGAGACTTGACCGCTTACCTACGAACAATCCTGACGGAAAGGGGCTACAACTTCACCACTTCTTCTGAGCGAGAGATCGTGCGTGATGAAAAAGAAAGCTGTGTTACGTGGCCATGGATTTTGAGCAGGAACTGAGCGGCGCCGCAAAGTCGTCTGCTGTGGGGAAGAGCTACGAGCTTCCTGATGGGGAAATTATCACCCTGGGCAACGAACGGTTCCGCGCCCCTGAGGCTCTGTTCCAGCCTGCTTTTCTTGGCCGTGAGCTTTTCGGGGATCCCCGAAGCGGTTCACAACAGTATCCAGAAGTGTGACGTGGACATCCGCCGTGACCTCTACTGCAAACACTGTGCTGTCCGGAGGCTCCACCATGTACCCTGGTCTTGCTGACCGCTTGACCAAGGAGATGGCAGCCGTTGCTCCCAGTTCCATCAAGGTCAAGGTCATCGCACCGCCAGAACGGAAGTACAGTGTGTGGATTGGTGGTTCCATCCTGGCTTCCCTCTCCACCTTCCAAAGATGTGGATCTCTCAAGCAGGAAAAATGACGAGTGTGGTCCCGCCATTCGTCCATAGGAAATGTTTCTGAGCACGTTTATTTCATGTGTTGTTGCGTGAGAGAGACTGAAAAACAGAGAGGGAAAAAGAGAAGGGGGGGGGGGGGGGGGAACAAAGAGAGAGAGAGAGAGAGATTTGAAAGAATATATGAATATGTATTTCAATTTTCTCACAAAGAGTGAGAGAGAGAAAGGATAAAATATGTGAATATTTTATTTAATTTCTTCATAGGGTGAGAGAGAGAGAACGGATGAGGGTGGGAGCGGGGGGGAGAATGAAATGGAATATTTTGAATATGTATTTCAATTTCTTCATCGGGAAGAGCAGAAAGAGGGAGGAGAAAAGAGAGAGACGGAGAGAGAGAATGAAATGAATATTTGAATATGTGTTTCGTTTCTTCTTCAGAGGAGAGAAAGACAAAAAGGGGACAGAATGAATGAATGTTGAATATATGAATATATTTTTTCAATTTCTTTTCAGAGAGAGAGAGAGTGCGTTTGTGTGTATTCAGCAACTCGATGAAATGAACATAAAATTTAAATTTCTTCATCGGAATGAACAATGAATACGTGGATTTATTTGTAAACTTTTATGCTTTTTTCTGATTTATGGAAGTTAATGATGACGGGACACATGCGGGGTGGGCGGTAAAATTGATTTTGCTTTGACAATTTTTTTTCCTTGGGCCAATATTCAATTTGGGTGCAAGCTGCTGTGATACGTCAAAAAAAATACAGCTAGAGACATGCTTTGTTATGATAAAAAAATATGAAGGGGTTAAATAAACAGGTTTAAATATTCCTTTGAAAAGTAAATAGCTGTGACTTTGAATTTCCCACTGATGTCATTTGCTTTTGATCGGGCCACCCCAACACGTGCACAAGACACGTACTGGCCGATACACATTCAATTGTATGTGAAAAAACGAAGGGAGAGCGAGAGCCCGAAAGAGAGACAGACAGACGACAGACAGAGAGACAGAGACAGAAAGGGAGACAGAGAAATAGGGAAAGAGAGAAACAAGGACAGAGAGTCATACAGAACAGGCAGAAGACAGAAACACAGAGGAGACGGGGACACAGATTGACAGAGACAGAGAAAAGACAAATGAGGGCCGTGACCAGAGACAGAGAACAGAGATTATGACAGAGAGACAGCAGACAGACAGCAGGCGGGGAGACGGACAGCGGGCAGAGAGAGTGTACGGGTGTGTTTTGCCCCTGCATAATACGCGGGTGCCGATTGTTAAAGAAAAAATACAAACAAATGAGAGTCCTCCGCATACAGTTACCATTGTGCTAAGCCAACAGCGTTTTAAACTTTTGACTCCAGCACGTTGTTCATTTAGAAGCCTGATCGTCAACCGGCTGGGAAAAGCAAAAAACTTAACCCTTTGACTCTCCATCCTATCCCCAGCTTCCCGCAGGAAGCTGGTGGATAGGGTTGAGGGGAGTCAAGGGTTATGTTTTTGCGTTGGTGGATAGTGTGAGGGAGTCAAAAGGGTTAAACACCTTTTTTCTCACCAAGTGGTTGGCAAAACATAAATCTCTGTCAGTGTAAGCGCTGCCAAAAGGAAACCCTTATGTTCTGACAGCTGAGACAGTAATATAGGTGTCAAATTTCGAAAGAATCTTTTTTTTTTAAATTTATGTCGAATAATTGGCAAATGTTATTCTGTTTTTTTTGGAATTTGTCGCATTTTGTGAAAATTGGTTCTTTTGTAAATTTGGGTTTTTGATACTTTTTGTAAATTTTTTAAATTTACCCGAATGATGGTTGATTTTGGTTGTTGGTTGTGGATTTATGGATTGATTATACAATATTCAAAACCAATGCACTACATAAAACGCAAATTTACACAACGCACCAAAACAGACAAACACACATTGAACTTTCACACACACTCTCTCTCTCTCTTTTCTCTCTGTCACTTCCTCATGTAAACAACACACAACACGTACGTGCGCCGCACGCATGCACCACACACGACTCAACACATATACACAACACTCAAAACGCACACACGATACTTGTTCTCTCTCTCTTTTCCTCGCTCTTTTTTCTCTCTCTCTTCTTCTCTCTCTTTCTCTCCCCCCTTCTCCCCCCTCTCTCTCTTTTTTTCCCCCCTTTTCCTCTCTGTTTTTTAACAACACATAACACCCCCCAAACACACACAACACACCCCCACACACACCCCACAAAAATACACACACAAACATACACAAAAAATTTTCCCCCCAAACACCCCCACCACACCCCATACACAAACCCCCCGCACCCCCCCCCCCACCACACACACCAAGTAAAAAAAACACACTCATACACATACACAAAATTTTACATACACACACAAAAAACCCCCACACCCCCCCAACCCACACACACACCACACAACCACACACACACATGTAAACATACCCCCCCTGGCGAATACTGTTGGAGAGATAGGTTGTTTCCCCAGGTCCGTCGTTTGGACCGCCTTTTGAAGTTTGGTAGGGAAAAAAAAGAAAAAAAAACGAGGGGACGACAGACAGAGAAAGAGAGGGGACAGAGAGAGAGTTGAGAGGGCTGAGAAAGACAGTGAGAGAAAAAAGGGGGGACAGGGAGGACGGACGACAGACAGAGACAAAGAGGAAAGGGGAAAAAATAGAGGGGGGGGGAAAAACCGGGGGAATGGTTGGGGGCATATCATGGGGAAGACAGCAGGATTTTATTTTTTCACACACCCCTACATGTCCAAAATTCCCCTGAAAACCGGGTCTGGAGTGGGGTTTTTAAAAAAGTAAAAAACCCCCAATGGGGGAAATTTAAAATTATACGTTACTTTTTAAATCTGGCGCTGGGCCCCGACCCTTTAAACCCCGGGCCCCAAACTCCAAAACCCCTTTTTCCCTTGGGGAAAAGTTTTAAAAAGAGGGAAACGGGGGGGGAAGGGGCCCCTTTAAAAAAAATAATTTGACACACCATTTTGATTGAAGCATTAAGATGCACAAAAAACCACACAGGTTTTTATTTTTGGGGGGGCTTATTTTAAAAGTCGACTAGAACTTAGTAAAAAAAGGTTTAAAACAGAGGGCCGGGGAAAGACCAAGCCCTTTTGGGAAAGAATGATAGGACACTTAAGGGTTGAAACCCCAGGGGGGTATTATACAAAGGGGCTGGTGGGAGGCACAAAGGCCCCCCCGGGCCCCGGTGTGGACTTCCCCCTGGTGCCCCAAAAAACCAGACCCCCAGCTAATGGGTAATATTTTCCACCCCTTTGGGGGATATTGGGGAAGGGAAAAAGAAAAGGGGAGTTAAGCCTGAAAAAAAACCCCCCCTACCCCCTTAAAAAGGTTTTTTGTGTGGGAACGACAAAGGCTATCGGGGGGGACCGTGAAAAACCTTTTGGGAAGGAAAGGGGGAAACCCCATGTATTTCCAAAAAAAACCCCCATGGCCAGCAGGGCCAAAGTTCCCCAACGCTATGTGCAGGGCACTTAATGAAATGTTTGGGCGAGGACGGGCCCCGAAACGGAGGCCTTCCCCTTGTTTTTCCCCCTTTTTTCCTTTTTTATTTTTGGACATTGAAAAGATTCTTTTGGGTATTGGCCACAGTTTAAACCCCCGGGGGTTTGTTGGGGGCGAAAACGGGGGCTGGATTTTTACCGTTTTAATTTTATTATTTTTTTTTAAAGGTCTTTTTTTATTTTAACCAACAAACAATCCTTTTTTTTAGCAGACAAAAAGAAAAAAGAAAAAAAAAGAAAAAAGGGGAAAGGGGAAAAAAAGAAAGAAAAGAAAGTAAAAAGAAAGAAAGAAAAAAAAAAAACCCCAAATAAAAAAGGGAAAAAAATTTTAAGAAAAAATTTTTAAAAAATTTCTCTTTTTTCTTAAAAATAAAAATACCCCGTGTATCTGAAAGGAACAAATTTTTTAAAAAAAAAAAATCGGGGTATATAAAAGATTTTTTGTTACACACCCCCTTTGGTTGTTGTTGCTGTTGTTGTTGTTTTTTTTGGGTTTTTGTTGTCGTGTTTTGTTTCTTTTTTTGTTTTGTTTTTTTTTGGGTTTTGGGGGGGTTAAAAGTCTCTCTTTTCACTCTTTTCCCCCCTCTCTTTTCTGTCTCTTCCCTTCTTTTCCCCTTTTCCCCCTTTTCCCCTTTTCTCTCTCTCTCTCTCTCTCTCTTTTCTGTCAGTCTGTTTGTCGGGTGCCTGCCTGTCTTCTGTCTGTCTACCCTAAATCGGGGGGTCTGTCTTTTGTCTGTCGGGGTTTATTAAAAAGGGCTCTCTATTCTCTGTCTGGGGTGTGGGTGTGTGTGTGTGTGTGTGTGTGTGTGTGTGTGTGGGGTTTCTTGGGGCGCTTGGAAAAGTGTGTGTGTGCCCCTGGTGGGGGGCGTGCGTGTTTTGTGTTTTGCGTGCATGGGGGGTTGTGCGTGGTAGGGGGGTTTTTTTTGATGTGTGTGGGGTTTTTAAGCATTTTAGGGGCTGAGAAAAACAATTTTAAAAGTGGCCCCATTTCGGGAAAAAAGAAAAATGCAAAAGGGGGCTATGCGTTTTGTGTTAAAAGGTGAAAACTGAAAACAAAAGCAATCAAACAAATACACGAACAACTGTAAACCAAAATTTTTTTTAAAATTTTTTTCTTTTTTTAAATTTTTTTTTATTTTATTTTTTTTTTATTTCAGTTTATTTTTTTTTATTTTTTTTTAAAATTTTTTTTTTTTTTTTTTTATTTTTTTTTGTTTTTTTTTATTTTATTTTTTTTTATTTTATTTTTTTATTTTGTTTTTTTTCTTTTTTCCTTCCTTTTCCCTTTTTTTTTTCCTTCTTTGTTTCTTATCAAAACTCTGTATTTATTCATTTGTTTTTTATTTTTTTATTAAAAGAAATTTTGGGGAGATAAATTAAAAATTTTTGTGCGTTAAAATTTCCCCTTTCCCCCTCTCTCTCTCTCATTTTCTCTCTCTCTCTCTTCTCTCTCTTCTTTTCTCTTCCCCCCCCCCAACACACACACCCCAAAACCTCTCTCTCTCTTTTTTCTCTCTTTTGGGCGGGGTTTTTTGTCTTTTTTCTCTCTCTCTTTTCTTTTCACCCAAACACACACACCAACTTTTCACAACACATACATACATACCACACACACAGGCACACACACACTCACTTTTCACAATATCTCTGTCTCTGTCTTGTTGTTGTTTTGTTCTGTCTCTCTCTCTCTTCTTTCTCTTTTTCTCTCCTCTCTCTCTCTCTTTTTTCTCTTTCACAAAACGTACCCCAACCCACGCATACACACGGGGCCCCCCACAACTTAAAAAAAATAAAAAAAAACCAAAATTTTCCAAAACCCATCAACAACCCATTGTACACACAAAAAAAACACACAAACATGCGCGGGGGGCGCCCCCCACCGCACACGCCCCACATAAAAAACCCGGGGGCCCACACACTCAAACACACACACACAAGCGGCCGTCACCCAAAAAAAACCACAAAAAAAAACCACACACACCTCACACATACAAACACCCCCCACACCACCCCCACTCTCTCTTCTCTCTAAAACAAAAAACACACCACACAAAAACCAAAACACACAAAAAACACCACACGCACACAAACACACACACAACACTCACACTTCACACCCACCCCAAAACAACACACAACACACCACCACCCCCCACAAACACACACCCAAACCCCACTAAAATTTTAAACGTTCCCTTTTTTACTTCAAAAAAGGGTTTTTCCCAACACATTCCCCCCAATGCTTTCAGCAAGGGGGATATTACAGGTGTGATAAACCCCCGGACAAAAAATTCCTCCGGGGGGCACGTGACTTTTTCCCCACAAACCCCTTTTTTCTTCCCTTAAAAAATTTTGGGGACAATGATTTATCACTGTTATTTGCTCATACTTGGTCTTTATAAGCTTTGGGGAAAAGGAATTTTCCCCAGTGTGGCTTTGCCCAAACCCCTAGTCTGTGATACTACTTGGGGCCTTTTTTCTACTTTTTCTTTTTGGGGCTTTACCGGGGGACATCAATAGGAGGGGCCCGGCAATATCTGGCACACGATTCAAGGGTTGGGTTTGGTCATGGACGTTTTAAAAACGTGGGATAATTGGTTTCTTGTTTGAGCCTTGGACTCAAAATTTAAAAACTCGATTTCAATCCCAGCTGGAAAAAAAGAAAACTTTTACCGTGGGGAAATAAAACCCCGGGGAAAGGGGCCTATCTAAAAAAACTAAAAAAATTTGCCAGGTGACCCCCGCAATTAATAAAAACTCATTTTTTAAACCCAAAAATTTTTCCGGAAAAGAGCAAAGGTTTTGACAGGCACGCCCCGCTTATAAAGTAGTTGTCGATTTCAGGGGGGAAAAGGAGGACAAAAATCCTAAAGACAATGGCAGAAAAAATAAACGGGTTTCCAGTGGTTGGCCCGGGGAAAAAAAAGAAATTTTTTAATTTAAAAAATTTGTATGTTGCCAGGGGTCCGAAAAACAAAAATGGTTAAGACTTTTGTCACAAAGGTCATTTGGGCCCCCTTAGACACCTGACCACTTTGGTTGCAAGTTCAAATTAAGGGGGGGCACAAATTTCTCTCTAAAAAAAAGGCCGGGGAGCAGAGAGGGGGCCCCGGGGGGCATACCCCGGGGTGGCCCGGCTCCCCTTGAGTTCAGGAGTTTTAAGGGCCAAAAAAATTGTTTGATGGGTTTCCCCTCTGGGGGGCTTCTGCTGTTGGGGGGCTCCCCAGTGTTTCTTTGCGACTGATTTTTTTCCTCTTTAATTTTGTTGTAAATGCAGGGGGGTTTTTAATTTTTTCCATAAATACTGGATGTGACTTTTTCAATGGAAGTAATATCTTATCCAAAAAAGATTGTGATCCCGTGGGGTGCTGGGGGCTCTTTGAGTTTTAAAAAAAGGGTTTTCCCTCCTTCGGAAATTCTGTGCTTGAAATTTAATCTGTTCTGTTACTCTCTTTGTTTCAGCCTTGCTCCTTTCCTTTCTGTCATTTTTTTCCCTTTTTTTTTTTCCTTTTTTTTGCTTTTTTTTTTCCCCTTTTTTTACTCCGTTAAAAAATTACTTTTTTTTTATCAGTATTGATAACTTTGTAGGCCTACGTGTATTAAAAAGCTTTTTTTGGCTTTTAAAAGGAAAAATGGTGTGCCCCATACGATATTTGGGGGAAATTTAGGCCAGTTTTTGCAATGTTTTTGTGTCTTTTTTTTATTTTAATTTTTTTAGGTTTTTTTTTTAACCTTTTTTGAAAAAGGGGAAAAGGGGAAAAAAACCCGGAGGGGGAATTTTTTGATTATGTACGTGAAAGCATTTTTTTGTGTTCTTCCCCTTTTTATTTCCCCGGGGTTTTTTTTCCTCTGGTCAACGAGGGGGGGTGGTATGTTTTTTTGGGGGGGCACAAAAACCCATTTTTGGGTTTACACAGACAGTGGGGTTCGTTTTCCCCTTTTCAAGACGACGTTCCACCTCAGAAACAAATTCCATATGCACAAGTCACAGGTGCCATGTGTAAAAGGGGGACCGTTTTGGACAAGCCTTAAGCCACAAAAAACCCGTGAGCTGGTAGGTCCTGAGGCCCTACCTTGACTTTGCTTTACCTGGCATATTTTATATGGTATTTTATCAGCCTACCACCCCAAAAAAATCCTGGTTACATTTTTAAATTGGGGAATAGATGTGCTCTCTGTGGTTTTCCATTGGTTTTTTCTTGTTTTATTGCTTTTATTCTTTTCTTTTCCCCCCTTTGGCCAAAAAGTGTTGTGTGTGTGTTTGGTGTGTGTTTTTGGGGGTGTTTTTGGGTTTTGGGGCGTGTGTGTGCGTGGGGTGGGGTGTGTGTGCGTGCGTGCGTGTGTGGTGGGGCGTGTTTTGTTTTTCGGCGCTTGGATTTGATTTTTTTGGGAAAATTTCGCTATATAAATATTTTTAAATTATGTTTGCATGGGGCGTACGATTTTATGTATGCTTTTAGTATACGTTAGATTTATGTATGTATGTATGTATGCATGTTTCGCTCAGCTTAGATTTAGGGTATGTAGTAGGGAAGGGGGATGTATGCATTTTATTTTTCTCATTTATGTAGGTTTTGTTTTGCATGTAACGCTCAGCGCTTAGATTTGATTTTATCAAGATTTTGCGCTATATAAATAAAATTTTATTATTTTTAAATATTTTTTAAAAAAAACCCGGTTAAATGTAAATGATGTGTGTATGTGTGTATCCCCCCTTCAATAAAGGAACACACACACACACACACACACACACCCCCACCCCACCACACACCCTATTTATTAAAATTTTATATATATATATATTTATATATTTAATATTTTTATTATGTAAGAAAAAAATTTTTTACATGGGGGGGGCCCGCCGCTGGTCGTCTCTCTTTCCATATTTTCTGCCCGAACACAGTGCCAAGGGGGTTTTGGGACTGCTCTTGGACCGTCACATGTTATTATAGAAAAAGGGTTTGGGGCTTTTCCTTGACATCCCCACCCCCAAAAAAAAATCTACGTTTTTTTTGCTACCAGTAAATTATTTTAGGGGCTCTTACGTTAAATCCTTTTTTAAATTATGTGTGCAAAAAAAAGGTTTTCTGTACTGAAAAAAATCATCTTTATTTTCATAAAAATTCATGTCTTTTTTTCCCCAGAAACACCGACTAGGGGCCCCTACAATCCCAACCTAGGATACAAAAAAAAATACCCTAGGCATGATCCCCAACTGTAAAAAATTAGAGAACAGGGGGGAGAATGGTTCAGACGTTCCCCCTGCCAAAAAATTTTAAAATCGAGTTTTTGGGGGGGTTGTCCCCTTAGTTGAAAGGTTTGTATCTAAAAAGCAACTAAGTTCCGGGTTTTAAAAAAATTGTGTAAAAAAAAACATTTTTGTGTTAAACCTTTTGTTGTTGGTGGGGTGGTTTTGTTGTTGGTTGTTGTTTTGGGGGTAGTTTTTTTTTCTTTCTGTCTGTCTGTCTGTTTTTGTCTGTCTGTGTCTGTCTGTCTGTCTGTTTTTTCTCTTCTCTTTTTTCTCTCTCTCTCACTCTTTTTTTGTCTGTCTGTCTGTCCTTTGGGGTTTTTTCTGTCTGTTTTGGGGGGTTGGGGGGGGCCCCCCTGCTGTCTGTCTGTCTATCCCCCGTCTTAGTCAGTCAGTCGTCAGTCTTTTTTGTCTGCCCCACTGACTTTTCCCCAATGACTCTCTCTCTCTCTCTTCTTCTTTTTTTCTTCACTTCCCCTGTGTGAGTGCATGTATGTGTTTTTGGGGTGTTGTGAGTGTGGTGGGGGTGCGTTTTTTGTGCGTTTTAGTGTGTGTGGGTGTGTTTGGTGTGTGTGTGTGGTGTGTGTGTTGTTTGTGTGGGTGTGTGTGTGTGTGTGTGTGTGGTGTTTTTTGTGTGTTTTTTGCGGGGTGCGAGCAAAAAACTAAAATTTTTGAATTTTCAAAAAAAATAGGGCCCCAAAATTAAGAACCCCCCATGCGTTTTTTGATTTGGTGAGGGGTTTAGGGATAAGCAATTAAAAAAACACGAACAAAAAGTTTGTCTATTTTATTTATTTTATTTTTTTCATTTATTTTTTTTCATTCTTTTTTTTTAATTTTTTTCAGTTTAGTTTTTTTTTAGTTTAGTTTAGTTTAGTTTTTTTTAGGTTTTTTTTAGTTTAGGGGTTTTTTTTTGTTTAGTTTAGTTTACGTTTAGTTTAGTTTTGTTCTTTCTTTTATTTTATTTATTATATTTCTCCCCCTTTTTTCTTTCTTTTTTTTCCCTTTTTCTTTTTCTGTATATTTTTCATTTATTCATTTTTTATTTTCCCCTTTATTTTTGATACATAAGGGAAAAAAAATTGAAAATTTTTTTTGTACAGTTCCACAAAATTCCATTCTCTTCTCTCTCTCTCTTCTCTCTCTGTCACACACACACCCCCCACACACACACACACATACATCCCCCCAATACACACCCCCCATACAATATAGGGGCATTTTACGGTCACTTTTACAATACCCTCAGTTTTTTGTTTTTTGTCTGTGTGTGTATCTCTGTCCCTCTCTCTGTGTTCTCTCTCTGTCCCTCTCTCTCTCTCTCCTTTTTTTTTCTCTCTCTCTTTCTTTTTTTTTTCCCCCCCACCCCCTATACACACGCACGCACAACTTCAAAACACAACAAACCAAAAAAAAATACATATACCTTGGGGACACACACACAGGTATAACATAAAACACACTCACACAACGAACCAAAAACCCCCAACCCCCGCATACCAAGCGCCCATCAAACCACACGCCCGCCCCAACACATACACACACGCCCCCTAAACCCCCACACGCCCCACTTACACACACAACACACACCCCCCACACACATATATTTTTATATATTTTATATATTTTATATAAAATTAATTTATATATGTTTTTTGTATATATATTTATATTTATGTATATATATAAATTTAAATAATATATATTTTAAAATATATATATATTTTATATATTATATATATTTTATATATAATAATTCGTACGTAAACTATATCCCTTTTTCCCCAAAATATTTTAAAAATTTCTAAATTTTTTAAATTAAACACACAGAAAAATATGGTCCCCTGTTGAGTTTTTGGAAAAAAGGACCCTTTTTTAGACGGGGATTTCCCCAAAACCTTGGCATAATTTTTCACTGTTTTTGAGTAAAATGTGTTTCCCTTTTTCCAACCCCCCAACGAAAACCCCCCCCGGGCCGAAAAATTTTTAAAATTTAGGTTCGGTGTTCACCTTTTTCCTTCCAGCCGGGGTACTATTTTTTCCCCGGGAATCCCTTTTCCCCTTTGGGGCCCCGGTTTTGCTCTTTTGTTTTTTAGAAAAAAAAAGGTATCGTCCCCATAAATATTCGAACCCCCGGGGTTTTTAAAACCCTACGGCAAACTGGCTTTGGGTGGACGAGTGGAAGACGTATTTTTCCCCATACCGCCTGTTTGAGCAGAAAACCAGCAAGTGCCACAAAGCCCCGATCCAGAAGAAAACAGCAAGTGCAAAAGGGGTGAACTGTTAGATTCACCCCAAAAAAATGCACGAAAGAAAAAAAAAAAGATTTCAACAGAAGTTGTTAAAGAAGAAAAAAAAAAGCTACATCCATTATGGAAAAGTCCCCAGAACTACGACGAAGCCACAGCCTTGGTGGGGGGGCAACGGTTCGGGCATGTGCAAACCCCGGTTTGCTGGGGGGTGAGCACCCGGGCCGTCTTCCCGCCTGTGGGCCCCGGGCCCAGGTATCAAAACGTGTTTTGGAGGGGGGGGGGCAAAAAAAAAATTTTAAAAGTAAGCGACGAAGCTCGGCCAGAGGGGAATCCTGTTTTGCAGTCCCCCGTGGGAGGGATCGTCACCAAGGGGGCGACATGGAGCGCATTTTGGAAAACCCCTTCTACAAAAAAATTTTGCTTTTGGCCCTAAAGGGGAAAACCCCATGCTGCTAAAAGAGGTTTTCCCTAAACCAAAAAAAAACCAAAAAAAAGAAAGATTATGTTCGAGACTTTAAAACCCCCCGCTTTTTGTGGGCATCCCCCCCCTCTTTTTTCCCCCGTTTCTTGGGGAAAAACCCAAAAGGATCGTCTGTGACTCTGGTGCCCGGGGTCAGCACGTGGTCCCCCTTTATAAAAGGTACGCCCTGCCCACGCTAAAAAAGGATGGACCGGGCCCCGGCAGAGATTTTTACCCCCCTTCCCCACGAAAAAATCCTCCCCGGAAAAAAGGGGTTTCAACTTCACCACCTCTTCTGGCGAGGGGATCGTGGTAAAATAAAAAAACACTCTGTTAGGGGGCCCCTGGATTTTGGGGCAGGAAACTGGCGGGCCGAAAAATTTGTTTTTGTGGAGAAGAGTTACGACCCTTTTTTGAGGGGGGAAATTAAAAACCCGGGAAAAAAGAAGGGTTTTTCCCGCCCCTGAGGCTCTGTTGGGGCCGCTTTTCTTGGCCGTGGCTTCGGGGATTTTCCGAAGCGGTTCACAACAGTATCCAGAAAAAGGGACGTGGAAAAACCGCCGTGACCCCCCACTGCAAAAAATGTGCTGGTTTTGGGGGGGGTCCCCCCTGTACCCTTTTGTCTTGCTGACCCCTTTTACCAAGGAGCGGCGGCCCCTTTCTCCCTTCCATCAAGGTCCAAGGTCATCGCACGCCCGGGGAAAAACAGTGTGTGGATTTTTGGGGTTTCCATCCCCGGGTTCCCCCCCCACCCCTTCCCCAAAGATGGGATCTCCCGCAGGAAAAAGACGGTGTGGTTGCCCCTTTTTTCCTAGGAAATGTTTCTGAGCTGTTAATTTTGTGTGGTTTTGAGGGAGACAGAGAAAAGAAGAAAGAAAGAGTGAGGGGGGAGGGGAGACAGAGAGAAGAGATGAGAAGGAGAGAGGGGAAAAGAGAGAAAGAGAGGGAGAGAGAAAGGAAAAAAGAGGGAAAAAGGGGGGGGGGGGGGAAGGAGGGGGGAGAGTTTTTTTTTCCATAAAAAACGTTTTAGGAGAGAGAGAGAAAAGGGGGGAGAGAAGAGGGGGGGGAGAGAGGAGTTTTGGGTTTGTGTGTGTGTGGGTTTGTGTGTGTTGTGTTTTTGTGTGTGTGTGTGTGTGTGTGTGTGTGTGTGTGTGGTGTGTGTGTGGTTTTTTGTGTTGAGGGGTGTGTTTGTGTGTGTGTTTTTTGTTCAGAAACTGTATGAAATGGGAAAAATTTTTTTTAAATTTCTTTTTTCGGGAAAAAAAAAATGAATTTTGTGAAAATTTTTTTTTTAAACCCCTTTAATGCTTTATTTTTGATTATTTTGGGAATTTTTGGGTGACCCCCTGCAGGCGTTTTTGGGCCCCTGATTTTTTTTTTTTGTGGGGAATTGGGGTTTTTTTGGGAAATTCAACTTTGTGCAAGCTGCTTTGGGTTAAAAATCTAAAAATAGAAAAAAATAGAAGGGGATGCATAGTTATGATGAAAAAAAAAAGAAAGGTTTTAAAAAATGTTTTTTAATCCTTTAGAAAAATGATTAGCTGTGACTTTGAAGTTCAATAGAGGGGATTCGCCATTTCGACTCGTGGCACACTCAAACACGTGCCACCGAAAAGTACTGGCCGATAACACTTCCTTTGGGGTAGGGACATGACAAAGGGGAGCGAGGGGACGAAAGAGAGAGGGAGACAGACAGACAGAAGACAGAGGGGGGAAAACAGAGAGATAGACCCCAGAGAGAGATAGACGGGGTAGGGGGCAGAGAGACAGACGACAGGCGAAGAGACACGACACAGACAGACAGAGCACAGACAGACAGCCCCCGAGAAAGAAAAAAAGGGGCAGTGCCCAAAAGACAGAGAACGAAAGATTTTGAGCGGGCATAGGGGCAGGGAAACGGGGAGAGACAGCCCCGCAGGGGCAGGCAACGACGGGACAGACAGACAGCGACAGAGAGAGTGTACGGAGTTTTGTGCCCCTGCATAATACGCGGGGGGGCCATTGTAAAGAAAATATACAAACAAAAAGAGTAGTCTCTCCACATACAGTTCATTTTTGTTAACCCTTTTCGGGTTTTTAAAACCTTTTTACTCCTGCACTTTGCCCCGCCCCCAACCCGCATTTTTAAAAAGATGGCAAAGAAAAAAAATTAACCCTTTGACTTTCCCCCCATTCCCGCTTCCTGGGGAACTGGGGGGGTAGGGGGGGGGGGAATCAAAGGGTTTTTTTGCATTTGGGTTTTGGGGGGGTTTTGGGGGGGTAAAGGGGGTTTGTTTTTGCAGTTGGGGGATAGGGTGTGGGAGTCTAAGGGTTAAAAACTATGTTTCTCACCCCAAGGGGTTTGGGAAAAAAAATTTTAAATTTTGTCAGTGAAAACGCTGCCAGAGGAACCATTTGTTTGCCCGCTGGGGGGAGAATTTTTGGTGTCAAAAAAACAAAGGGGTTCTTTTCTTTATTATTTATTTATATCTTTTATTTTGGCAAATTTTTTTGTGTTTTTGGAATGTTTGTTGATTTCATGAAAAAAAGATTGATTGGGGGAAAATGGTTTGTTTTTTTCTTTTTTGTATTTGTTAAATGATGAATGAATGGTTGTTTTATTAATGGTTTGGGTTTTTCCCAAAAATTAGGGGAAACCCACACAATAAAGAAATTTTTACACAAAAAACCCAAACGAAAAACACATTGACACCCCCCCAAAACACACACAAAACACCCACTCTCTCTCTCTTCTCTCTCTCTTTTCTCTCACTCTCTTCTCCCCCTCTCTTTTTTTTCTCTTTTATGCAAACCCCCAAAATACACGCAAAAAAACCCCCTTTTTTTTCATACGCTGGGGGCACACACCCCCACACACAAAAAAAAACACACACACACACTTACGCACACCCCCCACATAATGCTCTCTCTCTCTCTCTTTTTTTCCGGGGCCCCCAAACCCCACACACTTTTTAAAAAAACCACACACACAACACACCCACACACACTTTGTCCTTACCCATACCCCCCCCCCAAAAATAAACACGACAATAACGAATTCCACGTAAAATTAAAAAATTTTTTGCATCCCCCACAGCACAGACACACACAAAACACACACACCCCAAAAAACCCCAAACACACCCCAAACAACACACACAAAAAAAGGGAAGAAAAAAAGGGGCCCACACAAAACACATTTTCCCCATACACCAGAACACAACACCACACACAAACATACAAAAAACACACACACTTTTCCCCCACCCCCCACCCAACCACTTTCACACACGCGTGCGCACTCACACACCCCCAAAAACACACACCACCCCCAACCCCACACCCACAAAAAAAAAAACACACACACACAAAAAGTATAATGCTTCCCTGGAAAAAGGGGCTATTGGTGGGGATGGGGTTTATTTCCGGGGCCCTTGCCTTGAGACCCCGGTTTTTCCTTCTTGCCTTTATGAAAGCTTGGTAAAATTTTAAAAAAAAAATTTATTTTTTATATAAAAACACACCACCCACACCACACCACACACACAACCCCCCAACACCCCCCCGCACGCACGCCGCACGCACACACACAAAAAACAAAAAAGAAGGAAAAAAAAAGAGAGAGGGGGGAGGGGGTTTTGAGAAGAGGACAGAGAGAGAGGAGAGTGAAAGAGAGGAGAGGAAAAGGGGGGCGGGGGTGGGTGTGTGTGAGATAGGGGGAGGGGGGAGAGCGATGGAGGAAAAATTTGGGGTTTTTTATCTGAAAAAAAGCCGGATAATATATTACACAGGCTTCCTTTTCTGAATTCCAAAAATCTGGAGTTGGAGTTCAAATGTGATACTCACACTAGGCAATTCCATATATGTACACTTAAATTTTTCCAGGCTTTTGGAGACTCCCCTTAACCGCAAAAAAATTTTATCCCCCAAGGCTGGCAAGGTCTTCAAATGGAGAGGGAAAAGGGGGGGGGGCAGGCCCCTTTAAACAAAAAACTGACAACACCCAATGATTGATGCATTAAGATGAAAAGCAAAAAAAAGGTTGTTTTTTTTGGGGGTTTTTTAAATTAAGTCGATAGAAAATTGGGGAGGGGGAAATACCAAGAGGAGACTGAGAAAAAACCCAAAACAAAACCGGGGAAGAATGACAGGAAATCTTAAGGGGCTGAAAACACACTGGGCTATTATTCAGGAAAATGTTTGGGGAAAAAAGCTGACCCACCGGGCCCCGTGGTTTTTCCCCGGGGGCCCCCCAACCAGACCCCCCAGCTGATGGGTAACTAGCTCCACTGCCTTGTGGATATCTGGAAGAAAATAAAAAAGGGAGTTAAACCCCGGGGAAAAAAAAATCAACCCCCAAAAGACTTATAGGTTTTTTCGTGGGAACGGGGAAAGGTATCGGGAGGGAAAATTGCACAACCGATGGAAAAAGGAACCCCGGGGAAACCCCCCCTCGTACTTTCCCAAGGGAAAAACATGGCCAGCAAAAGGGCCCCGGGGCGCCAAAATATGTGGCAGGGCACTTAATGATAATGATGGTTTTGAGGACAGACCAAAAAACGGGGATTTCGTTGCTGCCCCCCTTTTTCCTTTTTCGACTGGGGTTTTGGGGGAAATTTAAAGATTTGGGGAACTGTGGGGGGAAGGCCCCAACTAACCCCCCTTAGTAAGAACCCCAAAAAGAGCTGGATTTTTTTTTTTTTATATTTTTTTCCCCGTTTCAAAGGTCAGTTTTTTATATAACCAACAAAAAATCCTATTTTTTTTTAAAAAACCCCCCATTATACACATTACTTAAAAAATTTAAAAGTCTTTTTTAAAAAACCCCAAAAGTCAACTTTAAAATTAAAATTACACAAAAGACTAAGGATATCAAAACCATACACAGGCATGTACCACGTTTTAATAGTTAACCCTTGACTCCCCCCGTCTGTCCAAAAAAAATTAACCCTAACTCCCTCAGTCTGTTAACGAGCCCCCGTTTTTTTAAACCATGACAACAAATAAAAAAAAAGAAATTTTCCTTTAATCCTTCCCCATCCCCCCGTTTTTCCGCAGGAGTCAAAGGGTTTTAAAATTTTTTGGGGGGGGGGGTTTTGTGTGCGGGAAAAAAAAATTTTAAGACAGGGGCAACTTGTCAATCCCCAAACAGTCAAACTGTAACTACGCACACCCCCCTTTTTCGTGGGTTTTCTTACAAAACGAAGGGAAAAATTTCCCAAAATAAGTGTTGAGATTAGGGGGAGATGGGGAGGGGTTTTTGGGAGGGGTGGTGACTATACGATTTTTGGGGGGACAGCGCTGCCCAAAAGGAGGGGGAATTTTTGGGGGGGCCAGAATTTTGGGGGGGGAAGGGGGTTTTCATTCTCTATTGGTCCAATGGTGGGAGGGGCCGGGTGGTCGTTTTTTTGTGGGGGATGTCCCCCAGGGGGTTTCCCCCTCCCGCCCCTTCCGTTGGCTTTTTAAAAAAAATGCTGATGGCTGGGTCCAGATAAGGGGTTTTTGGGGGCATGGACAAAACCCCACCAAAAACACAAAAAACCCACACACACCCCAAAAAAACACACCACACACCACACAAACAAACAAAACACAAAAACACACAAACACACACCAACCCCAAACCCCCCCAAAAAAAACCCAAAACCCACCCCAAACCCCACAAACAAATTCAAACACACCACAAAAACATCTCCCCCTCTAACAAAAACCTTTTAAAACAAAAACCATACAAACCACATACACAAATTACCCCCAAAAAAACCCCAAAAAAAAAAATACACGCACGCACACACACCACCACTCAAAAACACACACACACACAAACACACAACATAAAAACCACAAAAAAACACTACCACGCACGCATGCAGCACACACCATACACAAAAACCAATTTTACACACACACAACACACACAAACACGCCCTCACACCAAAAAACCCCACATATACAACACATACCCACCACCCCCCAAAAAAAACACAAAAAATAACACAAACCAAAACCCCCCACAACACAAAAAAATTCAAAAACAACACACACCCAAAAAAAACACCCAAAAACACACACACACACCACACACCACAATAAAACATACACACCATACATACCCCAAAAAAACACCTAACCCCCCAAACACAATACACAAAAAAAACAATACACACACGTATTCACAACCCCCCACACCCCACAAAAAAACACGCACGCACCACACACACTACTCAACACAAACACCACACAACCCCCTTTTAAACCCCCAAACACAAAATACACACGCACGATGCCGCAACACACATACCACAAAAAATACACACACCCCCCACACACCCACACACCCCCCAAACCCCCCCTAACAAACACACCCCACATATAAAAAACCCATAAACACACAAAAAAAACACACCATCAGACACAAAAAAAACACAACCATAAAAAAAACCCACAAAAACATACAC
>JAPXFY010005382.1:2500-15122 GCA_030674185.1 Monoplex corrugatus | reverse complement strand
TACCACACGGGTTCGGGCCCACGGGGGGCGTCGGCGGGGGCCAGTATCCTGGCCTTTTTCTGATCTGACACCACACATTCCTTGGGTTTTAAAGAGTGTTTGTACACATGTGTTTGCCCTTGGATTTTGGTTTTGTTTTTTGTCAAAAGTGGGACCCTTTTTCAGGGGTTGATATGCAGGGTGGGCGGGGAATGAACAAATCTAACCCAAATATCAATATCACCAAAAATCACTATTTGTGGGGCGTTTGTGACTGATATTTTTTTGGGGGATAGAAAATTTTGGGGTTTTGGGAACGGTCACCACCCTTGTTCTGACTGAAAAAGGTTTTACACACAATACAGTCACGACTGCAACTGATATCAAAGGTTGAGTCCACAAAATAGCACTTTTCTGTATACCCCTCTTTGGCTAAATAGTATTGTTTGCTCGAGGGTGATGATGAGTTTTTTTAGTCTAAAACAGCCTTGTGTAACATTTTGTGCAAAGTTTTGGGTGTTTGTACGCTTAGTCTTTAAAGACACAACTAAACCATAAAAATGTTCCATTCAGAAGCATATTTCTGCAAAATTTTTGGGGGGTTCAAGTCACGGGTTTCCTTTTTTACCTCTCACCACAAACCTACATAAAGAATTGAGATGAAAGGCATGGTCACTGTTTTAAATGTTTTTCTCCTTCCATCATGGCTAGACCTGTGGGCCCTGATACTTTCTTGCAGTAGCACATCTTTTAAGCACAAATTTTACCCGTCACACACTTCTTTTCAACTCCTCTATAACGTTAAAGTCAAACTGTATAGTAAATCAAACACTCACATAGTATAGAGGAAATGTCCAACAAACAACATACATAAATATCACATCCACAATAAGTCAGGTTTAGGAACCACAGCACTGTAAACTTTGGTAAAATCCACTACACGTTAGCATGCAACAGTAGGGAATAACAGGGGCCAGCTGTCCGGTGCCAGCAGGCCAGCAGGGCGCGGCACTGATAAGGGGGTAGGGTTGCCGCTGAACTAAACCTGAAGCGAAGTGAGTAGCCTGCAACGAAGTGCGATGTACACTTCCATTATTTGGTTTCTTTTCAGATATTGATTTTCTGTTCTACTTGGTCTTATGACCATTGTTTTTGAGAAATTATAATAGGCACAATCTTATTATAATTTACACATATCACGCCTAAACGAATATTATCCATCAAGGAATTTGACTTACTTTTTGTTAGGCCTGATCGGATAATATTCGTTTAGGCGTGATATGTGTAAATTATAATAAGATTGTGCCTATTATACACTGTAATTTCTCAAAAACAATGGTCATAAAACTAAGTAACGCCTATATGGCTGAAACAAGAAAACTCTCAGCATGTACCATAACGTCACACGTAGAGAAATGTATATACAAGTTTACAGTTATCGTTATTTCTAAAATGACAAACTGTTATCTAGTCAATTGTTTAACTCTTCACAGTGTCGTGTCTTTGTGCCCAGTTGTTGTTCAAGCTGTAATTCTAATCCACTTAGATATTTTGATCATTGTGTCTTACTAACATTTTAACTTAATTATCCAGTGGCTCATTTGCCACATTTTTTTTATTTGTCATTAGTTTCTTAAAACTATTCTATACATCAAAACTGAGATTGGATGAATGGTGTTTTTCTTTTAAACTCAAATCTTAAAATAAAACATTGAGCAAATGAGAAAGATGATATTCAATTTTTAAAAATACACTTTTGTTCTTGGTCATACACAGAGAGTGTTTTTTTTCCTTGTGCGTGCATGCGTGCGTGTGTGTGTGTGTGTGTGTGCGCGCGCGCGCTCGTGCGCGTTCCTTCGTGTGTGCGTTCGTTCGTTTGTGCGTGCGTATGTTGTGTTGTGTGTGTGTGTGTCTGTTTGTGTGTGTGTGTCCGTGTGTGTGTGTGTGTGTGTGTGTGTATGTGTGTGCATGTGTGTGTGTGTGTGTGTCTGTCTCAATGTGGGTCTCTCTTTCTCGCTCTCTGTCTCTGTCTCTGTCTCTGTCTCTCTTTCTCTCTCTCTTTCTCTCTCTCTCTTTCTCTCTCTCTCTCTCTCTCTCTCTGTCTGTTTGTGTGTGTGTGTGCGTGTGTGTCTTTGTGTGTGTGTGTATGTGTCATGTGTGTGCATCTGTGTATGTGTGTGTGCACGTGGGTGGATGTATATGTGTGTGTCTTTGTGTGTATTTATGCATAAGTATGTATGTATATATGTGTATTATGTATATATATATAATATATATATGTGTGGGGGAGAGGGTGCGCTCGCATGTAGTATATGTTTGCTCTGCAGATGTTAAAGAGAAAAAAGTTTGCTCTGCAGATGTTAAAGAGAAAAAAATAGAAACACACACGCACGCGCGCGCGCGCACACACACACACACACACACACACACACACACACACACACACACACACACACACACACACACACACACACTTCTAACCTTACATCAATGTTAATCATTCTTTCACTGTGGAACTTGAAAGAAACGTATAAATTGCGACAGTGAATCTCAGTTCAGATCAGTTTGTGAAAGAAGACGAACACTGGTTCATCAGACAGAAGTGTTGGTTGTTTTACCATTTGTTTCCTGTACACATTGGACACTGTTTGGATGATACCTGACACTGAACGATTCCAGTATAGACGTCACTAAGGTAACTGTTATATCACTTTCTTTCTACAGATTTTAACACAACAGGTATTGAATAGAGAAAGACAGTATTTACGTTCTTATTTCCATCTTTTTTTCCACCAGGAAGTTTGTAACAAAAAACAAATGTGGGAAGTTCTCATCACCCCCACTGCTGTCCAGTACTGATCGTGTAAGGTTCATTGGTTAGTGTTGGGTCAGTGACAGGGTTTGTGTTGCATGTAGTGTTTTAACTCATAGCTCATCAAAACTTTTCTCCTTTCTAAAATCTGTGTAGTGAAGGAAACAACAGATACATTATTTGAACACATACGAGGCTCGTAATATGGAGATGCAGATAGACAGACAGACAAATACACGAACACACATACGCGCGTGTACGTGTGAGTGGGCACATATAAACACAATCACAAGCGAATCTACATTCACGCATGCACGTATGGACACATGCACAAATACGCACATACAAGCACACAGGAACACAACACACACATACAGACACACATAAACACATATGAACGCGTATACATACACGCACACACACAGACGCACACACAGACACACACACAAGCACACACACACACACAAACGCACACACAAACAGAGGCACACACACACATACATGAACATGCACATGCAGGTGCACACATAATTTAAAATGCTAACATACCCTCAAAAAACGAGCGCAAGCATGCGAATTTCCATACATACATAGGTATGCATGCACGCGCAGTATGCAAGCACATGCATGCGTACTTTTACTTTCATTGTAAGCATGCAGACACAAGCACACCCATACATGCACATGCAAACACACACACACACACACACACACACACACACACACACACACTCATACATGCACGCACACGCACACACACACACACAGAAGGGCACAAACATATGCGCACAATGGCAACTACAATCATAAACACACTAACACAATGCAGGCATACATACACAAAGGTATATGCATTCATAGACATGTTAAACCATGTACATACACACGCAAACACACAAAGCCATATACTCGTGCACGCTCAGATGGATAGAAAATAAGCAATCGAAACTGTTTGTCCATTTTTATGGTACAATAACAACACAAAGATTCACGTGTTTTTGAGGGATTTCTGTCAATCTTTCCCGCTCCTTGGTTGTACACTTTCCTCGGGTTTTTGACTCAGTCTGGAATGCCTTCCTCGTGCTGAGTTCGTCCAATGACAGAAAAATGAAAAGTGGCCAAGCTATGCACAAGCTATATTTCATTTCACATCTGTAAATTGTTTCCGTACTACAGGTAACACAAGGGAAAAAGTGTCATGCTCAGTGTGCTCAAGAAGGGGTCACAGTGTGTGGTTGATAGCACATGTAGCAGGATATCCATTGTTACCCTCCCTCACCTGAAGCAGTAAAGGTACACGTTGTCCCATAATGCTGAGGTTGTTTGGGCATGAGGTGGCAATATAAGGCCAGTGCCCATCCTTCTCTCCCCCATTACGCTGCATTTCCCAAGCTTGAACAGGATCAGGTACCCATTCACAGCTGGGTAGATTGGAAATTGCAAATTTAACGTTTTTGAGCTTGACTCAATCCATGGAATGATAATGGATGGCTGGATTCTACCTTTACGCCAATCAGTGTGTTGTTGCAATAGTGAAAACTCCTTTGATTTCACTAATGAATTACCATAAATACATTCCCATATACTTCTGTGTAGATGTTATGCTGTTCTAAATTATAGGTTTTATGTTAAATAATTTGAGAGTGGGCCTAGTGGTTTAAATACCTACCAAACGCACAAGATACATGGCAATGCAGACAAAACCTAGGTTTGATTAATAAATCACACGGGAAGTTTTCTGCACCACTCCATTCCAATTGATCATAAGTAGCAGTCTGTTAATCTAGGGATACTGGGCTGTGTCAGACCGAGTTTTAGTAGTTAAGTCAGATGGAAAGTCACTTGATATCAACATCATCCAAGTATATGCACCAACATCCGCAAGTACTCAAGAAGAAATTGACAACATCTATGAAGTATTATTGATGGCCAAGATCAGTGCAAGTCACAGGATATTACAGTAATCATTGGAGATTTTAATGCTAAAGTGGGACAGGAGAGGGTGGAGGATATAATTGGACTTCATGGCCTTGGAATACAAACTGCAAAGAGAGAGAAACTTGCTGAATGGGCACAGATGAATGAGTTCATATCAGGAAACACCTGGTTCTGGTTTGAGCAGCCTAACAAAACAAAATGGACATGGAATGGTCCAGGAGATAGTACAACAAAATCAAATTGATTACATCTTGATCTTTAAAAATATTTAGAAATTCTCTACTGATAACAAGAACATTACCAGGCAGAGACTGCAATCATGATCACAAAGTGCAAAGAAATAGAAGACCAACTCAATACTGATCCTCAAGGTATTTACAGAAATATTGAAGAAATTGTCCACAAGAAAAAGACATGTACATCAACTGGTTGTTTAAAATTGGAAGATGGTATGCTTATCATAGAAAAAAAGGACAAACTACTAGAGAGATGGAGAGAATACATTCAGGACCTTTTTATGGATGGCAGAAACGAAGATCATAATACAAGAAAAAACGTTGAAGGATCACCCATAATGAAAGATGAAGTTAGAGCAGCATAGAAAAAGATGAAATCGGGAAACGCCCAAGGACCAGACAATATTACTAGGGAAAGGAATGAGGTCCTAGAAGAATTTGGTGTTGAAAACATTATAGTCCTTCTAAATGAAATTTATGACACTGGAAAAATCACCACAGATATGTTAAAATCATTGCATTTCATTTCATTGCACTTCCAAAGAAAACAGGGGCTAAAGAACGCGAACTCCTTTGCACAATCAGCTTGATGAGTCATGTAACAAAAACCCTATTTAGAATAATCATGATGAGGACAAGGAACAGAATCAAAAGAGAAATAGCAGGAGAACAGTGTGGATTTGTTGAAGGGAAAGGAATTATAAATGCCATATACATCCTAATTGGCTTTCAATTGGGTAAGGCATGAAGAATTGATCAACCAACTAGAAAAGCTCAATATTAATGGTAAAAATCTACGAATAATCACAAATGTGTACTGGGAACAAACAGCAACAATGAGAATAGAAAACTATATGAGCTCTTTCCAAAATATCAAAAGATGGGTCAGGAAGGGTTGTGTTCTGTCACCAGATTTTTTTTCACTTTACAGCGAAAACATTGTGAGAAACCAACAAGAATTCCCGGGGATAAAGATTGGAAGAAAAATGATAAACAACATTCGTTACACAGATGACACCGTGCTAATTGCAGAAAATGAAAGGGAGCTATGCAAATTTGTGAATATATTAGAAATAGAAAGCAAAATAAAGGGTTGGAGCTAAATAGCAAGAAGACTGAAGTCATGGTAATCAGTAAAAGAACAAAAAGCCCCCTCATGCAAAATATCAAATGTCACAATTTTGACACAGGTTGATAAGTTTAAACATCTGGGAAGAGTCATCTCACCAAAAGTCAGATGCACACCAGAAATAGCCAGCAGAATCGGCCATGCCAAAACAGCATTCAAGAAGATGAAAATCGTTCCTACCAACATATGCCTATCAGTTAACACCAGGAAGAGAGTTCTTGAGTGTTATATAGAACTGAAACAGGCAAAGTTAGAACAAAATTGAGGCAACTGAAATGTGGTTTCTAAAACGAATGTCGAGTTCCTTCAACAGCAAACAAAGCAAATGACACAGTCTGGAAGATGGCAGACACAAGAAGATCATTAATAAAGAAGATAAGAAAAAGACAAACAACTTGTATAGGGCATTTTATTAGGAAAGAGAAATCAGAGCACCTGGTCACAACCTGAAAGCTGGGGAGAAAAAGAACACCAGGCAGATCTAGGGAGACAATACTGAACAGGCTCTCAGGGTGGCTGAAGACACAGAGGGTGGGAGATGTGCTTGCTGCGACAAGGGATAGATTCGTACGGAGTTTTATGGTTTACAACGCCATGCGGTGGGGCACATAATTATGATGATGAATAGTCTGGTGATAATCTGTTAGAGTAAATGATAAACTAAAATCTCTTGTGCAGCATATGTTGACTAGACGTTAAAGATGACATGGTATTAGAAAAGAATTGTTCCTTGCATAAGCCTGTATGGCTAAATGGGTTAAAGCGAAATATTGTTTTGGTATTATAGCATTTTTTTATTTACTGCAAAAATGAAAACTTGAAAACTCATAAAATGTCAAGGTAGAGGTGGAAAGACTTGCATTAATATTTTGTGACTCAGGAGGAGGGGGTGAGATGGAAGGGAGCAGGTATGATAATATCAGGCAAGAACAAAATTATATGTTCTGATGGAGGCACATGAAAGAGGGGTAGGCATCATAATGAGCAGTGACAAGCAAAAGTCTGTCAAAGGATAATGGGCTATATCAGGCCGAATTTATTAGTCAGATTCGATGGCAAGCTATTTGATATCAATATCATCCAAGCATATGCAATAACATCCGCAAGTACTGAGCAAGAAATAAACAACTTCTTTGAAGAATTAGAGACAGTCAAGGCTCAGTGAAAATCGCAAGACACTACAACAATAATGGGAGATTTTAATGCTAAAGTGGTACACTAAAAAGTAGATAACAAAGTTGGACCTCATAGCCTTGGTACATGAAATGGGGGAGAAAATTGTTCATTGAGCACAAGTAAACGAATTCATAATAGGAACCCCTTTGTTGGAGCAACCTAACAAAATGAAATGGACATGGATGAATCCTGGAGACAACACAAGAAATCAATTAGATTATATTCTCATAAACAAAATATTTAGACGTTATTTACTGATACTGAAAACATTACCTGGCGCATATTGAAGCTGTGACCACAATCGTGTAGTGGGAAGATTTAGACTGAAACTAAAGAGAACAAAACAAATCAAAAGTAACACATAACAAATCCTTGGACTCTTAAAGAAGATGAAACGACCCAAGGAAAATGTAACGTACATGTTCAAAATTAATTCAATGCTCTGGAAGACGTTGGTGACACTGAAGAACAATTGACAAAGTTGATAAACTCGATAAATAAAGTTTGTGAGAAATCCCTGGCGTTGAAAGAAAAGCAAAGAAGAACTGGATGAAAAAAATAAATGTTAAGCTCTATGAAAGAACAGATGAGGGCAAAAGGAAAGGGGAAAGAATAAAAAAGATACACTTGGAAAATTCATCAGTGTTATATAGAACCGACGGTGTTGTGTGGTTGTGATGTGTAGACAGTCATCACGCAAATTCAGAACAAGATTGAGGCAGCTAAAATGTGGCGTTTAAGAAGAATGCTAAGAGTTCCATGGACTAGAAAGAAAAACAATGAGACAGTCTTGAAAGAACCAAACAGAAAAAGAACATTAATGAAAAATTTTAAGAAAAGAACAGGCATATTTATAAGACATTTTATGAGGCAAGAAAAAATTGAGCTCCTGGTCACTTGGACGGAAAAAGAGCACCAGGTAGACCCAGGGAGAAAATATTGGACGGACCTGTGGGGTGGATGAAGACAGAGAGCATGGAAGAAGTCCTTGCAGCGACAAAACTAGATTGGTATGAGGGCTATGATCACTAACGCCATGTGGCAGAGCACATAGTGATGATGAATATTATTTTGGTGGACAGATTATGCGATCAGTTCATAACAATACACTTTTATAGACTGCACTTTTTGTTCTGCTTGTCTATAACAACATTATGGAGTGCACATTATTTCCGCACATGGTATTCCACAACTTCAGGTGACTGGTAGTCGAAACAAACATGATAGATACCACAAGCACAGACACAAAACCTTTAGTTCAGTCTAGACTACTAAACTCAGTCACTGTGTTTTGGTGTTTTTATCCTCTCTTACTTTACCTGTCATGATACTGGCCAGGTCTTTGTGGCTACACAGCACTATAGCTGTGAAAGTTATATGAAATGAAACACATTATGAAGGACAAGCATGTAAATGAGAAGAAGATGAAACAAAAGCAGAATAAGAAGAAAAAGAGTAATATAATGATGGTGATGACCATGATAGCAATGATGATGATGACAATAATGATGATAATAATGATGATGATGATGATGATAATCATGATGATAATGATGATGATGATGATGATGATGATATATATGTTTACCTTGATATATCATGCCAAAGTGTTGACAATAATTATGTAAAACAACCTGTTACAGAATGGACCCAGCAGATGACACATCAGCAGAGCCAATGAGCAAAAGGTCAAGGCTGAATGAAACAGAGAGATCTACTCACAGTATATTTCGACCAACTCTCACAACCACCACATACACTCCGTTTACAATTAGAGACATTCTGTCTACAGCCAGACAGGCTGATTTGCCAGTCAGAGCCACACCATCTGTCATGCAACCAGCTGCCTACACAATTACTCAAACTCCTCAAACAGTCACACGTATTCTTCCTGGCGTCAGACCAACTACCACTAAAACATCATACACTCCCTTTACAATAAACGACATTCTTTCTACAGTCAGACCTACTCCCTCTCCGCTCAGACCTACTCCTATTAGACCCACTCCCATTAACATCAGACCTATCTCCATGGCATACACTTCCTTTTCTAACAGATATATTCTTTCCAGACCTACTCTCTCTGTAATCACACCCACTCCAACTACAATCACATACAGTCCTTTCACAGTGGAACACGCTCCATTAACAGTAAATGAACATGGACTCTTTACAAGCAGAAATTTGTGTACACTGTCCCCATCCACACCAATGGAACTTGATGGGAATGCAGATCCTTCGCGTTCTGCTCAAAGCAGTGATCCTACATCTGGACTCCAACTATCTACTTACACCAGTGATATTCACAACAGTGATTTACAATCTGCAATGACTATGGATAACGTGACTGCTGCTTCAAATGTACATGCAGACCACGTAGTTGTCAACAGGGAACCCGATAGTATTACTTCTTCTGTGTTTGGCTTATCTGATAAAAATGATCAAAAGCACAAGGTCGAATTCCTGCGTAATGAAGAAAGAACCATGAAACACACGAGACAGAAATATCAGTGTGATGTTTGTTGCGCAAGGTTCAGATGGCCTTATGAGTTAAAAAGACATACTCGAATACATACTGGAGAGAAACCGTACACATGTGATCACTGTCCTGCAGCATTTGCTATTTCAAGCAATTTAAAACAACATGTGAGGACACACACGAAAGAGAAACCATATAAATGTCAACATTGTCCTGCTACATTTGCTCATTCAAGCACTTTAAAAGTACATATGCAGACACACACGAAAGAGAAACCATATAAATGTCATCATTGTCCTGCAGCATTTGCTGATTCAGGCACTTTAAAAGGACATATCCGGACACACACAAAAGAGAAACCGTATAAATGTCATCATTGTCCTGCAGCATTCGCTCATTCAAGCAATTTAAAACAACATATGAGGATACACACAAAAGAGAAATCATACAACTGTCATCATTGTTCTGCAGCATTTGCTCGGTCAAGCACTTTAAAAAGACATATGCGGACACACACAAAACATAAACCATATAAATGTTATCATTGTCCTGCAGCATTTGCAAAGGTAAGCAGTTTGAAAGGACATATGAGGATACACACAAAAAGAGAAACCATATAATTGTTCTGAGTGCCCTGCAAAAGTTAGCCAAAGTGGTGACCTTAATCGTCATGTGGAGATACACAAGGGTGACCAATCTTATAAATGTGACTAATGCACTGCCTCGTTTTCAAGATTGCAGGATCTGATGAAACATGATCATGTTCACAAAAGAAGAAACACTGTAGGTGTGACAGGTCAAATGTTTCTTTATCCCAACTGGACATGGACGTCAAAAATGCACATGCTAAATTGATTTCATCATCATCATCATCATCATTATCATCACCATACCATCATCATTATCATCATTATCTCCAGCGTCATCACCATCATAATAATATTCTCATCATCTTCATCATCATTTTTCTCATCAACATCATCATCATGATCAGTATCATTTATTACGCAATTTAATGGGAGTAGTGCAAAATATGATTGAAATGCATGGTTTTATGTGATTTGTTTTATCATTTTGTTCATATCATTATTAATAATACAATCAGGCACCACGATTTATTTGCAAAACATAGCGGAAAAAGGAACAGGGTGGCAGAATGGTTCCTACGTTTGCCTTCAAGTGACTTAAGTCGAGCTTGTGTGTCCGTTTACCATAGAGGCCACAAATTTTCTACGCAATTTGACTGGAAAATCAATCTGAACGTCTAGTTCCTCATAAGGGCACACACACACACACACACACACACCACACACACAATACACACACACATACACACACACACACATACACACACACCACACACACACACACACATGCACGCACGCACGCACACACACACACACACACACACACACACACACACACACACACACACACACAAACACACACACACAACAGTTTGACCTGTGTGTCTTCTGGCGTGAGCACGCTTAAGATCCCACAGTAGTTGAAAATTATAAAGAACGGGTCTTTCACTCAGCTGCCCTGGTATTAATCATTGGAGAGATAGGTTGATTTTCCAGGTCCCTCTCACTGAAGGCTAGTTAGCTTTTTTTGCCTTTCTAAAGTCTTATCAAAGAAAAGGATGGGCTGCATTGTGGTGACTCACTCTCATAGGGGAGAGATGTCCGAAATTTGCATGATAAATCTACTGTGACAAAAAGAAAAGACATAAATATTAACATGAACACAAATATAAAAATGTGAAAATGAATGCATTCTTAGACAAATCATTCATAATGATGTTATTAAAAATATGACATCCTAACCGTTTTCTTATGATGTAAAGCAGAACCACAGTTGGATAAACAACAAACATATTGCCACCTTCTTGTGTGTATGTTGTTATGCCATCGTGATTTTTCTCAGATGCATTTCCCACGCTGTTCTGTCCGCACTGTGCAGAAGATACGTTGTTACACAGTCTGCATACTCTGTTTTCGTTCAGCGTGCACATGGGTGCTGTTGTGCATCTTAATTCAGCTGCTGACATAACTAATGATTTTTAGCATGCATATTTCATATTCTGCAAGCGTATATACACAAACAGAGTTTAGGCACTAGGAGATCTGCACACATGTTAACATGACAGACCAGAACAAAATCACATTTTACCATCCAAGTAGAGGCGTCTTGGTGGATCGAACATAGGACGTTCGTAAGACAAGTCTGACATTTACCCTTGATTACCATGCAAGTAGTATCCCCACCTAAACTTGTCGATGTACACTTCCACTATTGGGTTTCTTTTCAGATATTGATTTTCTGTTCTACTACCACATCGTCACACGTAAAGAAATGTACATACAGTTTTGTAGTTATTGCTATGTCTAAAACGACAAACTATTACCTAGTGAATTGTTCAATTTTTGACAGTGTAGTGTCTTTGTGCCCAGTTGTTGTTCAAGCTGTAATTCTAATCCACTTATATATTTTGATCACTTTGTCTTACTAACATTTTAACTTAATTATCCAGTGGCTCATTTGCCACATTTTTTACTTGTCATTAGTTTCTTAGAACTATTCTATACATCAAAAATGAGATTGGGTGAGTGGTGTTTTTCTTTTAAATAAAATCTTAAATTAAAACATTGAGTAAATGAGAAAGATGATATTCAATTTTTAAAAATACACTTTTGTTCTTGGTCATACACAGAGAGTGTTTTTTTTCTTGTGCGTGCGTGTGTGTGTGTGTGCGCGCGCGCACGTACACGTTGGTTCCTGTGTGCGTTCGTTCGTTTGTGCGTGCGTATGTTGTGTTGTGTGTGTTTCTGTGTGTGTGTGTGTGTGTGTGTGTGTGTGTGTGTGTGTGT
>JAPXFY010005381.1:0-15125 GCA_030674185.1 Monoplex corrugatus | reverse complement strand
GGAACAGAGTAAGGGACGTAAAAAAAAAAAAAATTAAAAGGAAGCGGCAAGGTCTTAAGAAAAAGGATATGGATGAACAGAGAAATGAAACTAGAACAACGCTAACATCAATAATGTAAAAGAAAAATCGTCATAAAAACAAAACAAAACAAAAATAATCATAATTATAATAATAATCTTAAAGTAGCGCATTAACAGGACTGTGAACCAATGATTCTGAAATTTTAACTAACAAAACTTGATCCGATACTACTTCTTTAAAATGCGTTTCAAGATAGTTTCCTTGTGTAAACGTCTTTGGTAAAAAGGAACGAAGCTTTCTGCAGTAAAACAAACAGTGATACAATGTGAATTGTTCGCCACAAATACATAAAACGTTGTTACAATATTTTGTTTTCAAAGCGTTCAGTTGAATGCGAAAATATGTCATAACAATTAATCTCAAATGATATAACGAGGAATACTGCAAATTTTTACAGATATTTTGAACTGAAAGTTTGATTCTTTTTTGAGACACAAATTTTTCATTTAAATGTTCATGAAATCGAATCCATGATGCTAATTCTAGCGAGTTGTAAGCTTCTTTTACCGAGGTGTTAACATGTAATTCTATGGAATTTTCAGAATGGAGGGCACCGGATTTAGCTGCTCTGTCAACTACGTTGTTGCCATGAAGACCAACATGAGAAGGCACCCAGCATAAATTGATTTCCGAACCATTTATCTTTAAACAATGTATTAGATGATTTGCCTCAATAATTAAGTCAGGTCTTGTGTCTGTATCAAAAGATTGTAAGGCATATAATACAGATTTTGAATCAACAAAGAGAACTACTTTGAATGACACAGGCCGAAGGCTTATTAAATAATGCAACGCTTGAACAACAGCGACCAATTCTGCTGTATATATAGATACATTTGCCCCAATGAAAAAGGACTTTTTAATGTTAAATTTTGGAACATAAAAGGCTGCTCCAGCGCTCTGGTTTGCTAAGACTGACCCATCGGTAAAAATGTGGAGGTGGGTACTGTACTTTTCATCGATGTGTTCACAAGCTGTGGATAGCGTAATGTTGACATTATCATCTTTTTTAACTTTTGCATAATCGAGATCAAATGTGGCATTTAGCATTTCCCATGTAGGGATAGGCGTTATCGTTGGTTTCTCAGCAATTTCATCCATTGTTATGTTGGACTGTTTGATCAGGCCAGATATGTAAGTTGCGGCTGTAATTTGTGATGAAATGTTTTTTGCTCGTTTTGGAAAGTCAGTATCAGACCTGATCTTAATTTCTTTGCTCACAAAATTATCCACTTGTGAAGTAGTTCTAATTGCAAACTTTGCTGTAGCTAACTCACGATGGTTGTTTAAAGGTAGAATTCCAGCAACTTTGTACGTTTCCAGAGTAGAAGCATGAGTTGGTACACCTAGTGCAATTTTAAGACTTTTGCAGTCCAAGCTCTGAATCTTTTTTAGTAAATATTTGGGTGCATTGAAGAAAACTTCTTGCGCGTAGGATAATTTAGACCTGACCAGCGCTGTTGACAGATGAATCAGTACATTTGTATCCATTCCCCAGGGTAATTTGCTTATTATCTTTAGAAAATTTAAGGTTTTTCGCGCTTTTGTTAAAATATAATCAAAATGGACATTCCAGCTTAATTTGGACGTGATGTAAACTCCCAGGAATTTTACGACCTGTTTGTAATTTAACACTTCACCAAGCAATTTGAAAATAGGCAAGTTATTTGAGTTACCACCAGGATCAAACAGCATCATGTTAGTTTTTTCTGCTGACAACGACAGCCCATTTTCTAACATATAGTTTCCAAGATTATCAAGATCAATTTGATACAACTTCCTGATGTAATTTCGCGTTCTCTGTGGAGTTATCTTTTTTAAAGTGATATTCATCCAAGTGCATATATCATCAGCGTACTGTACTAAAACAACACGATTTGAAAGAGCTTTCGGAAGATCCTGTATAAGGATATTAAATAAAATAGGTGCTATCACTGAACCTTGTGGAATCCCCATGTCGAGGCATCGTGAAGAAGAATAACTAGCTCCCACTCTTGCCTGAATTGTTCTATTAGCTAAAAACGATTTAATGTAATTGAACATATTGCCCGATAAACCAACAGATTTTAGCTTGAACAATAAACGTTTATGCCAAACTTGATCGTAAGCTTTTTTCACATCAAAGAAAGTAGCTAAAACACTTTTTCTGCGGGCAAACTGTTGTTTGATCTGAGTTGTAAGTTTAACTAGGTGCTCAACTGCGGATCTTCCTTTTCTAAAACCTGCCTGGTTTACCGGAATAACGTTATTTTTATCACAGTAGTGTAAAAGTCTGTTTAAGACCAATCTTTCCATTAGTTTGCTTGTGTGGGACGTTAAAGCAATAGGTCTGTAACTGTTTTTATCGGTTTTCGATTTTCCTGTTTTTAAGATTGGTATAACTATAGACTTTTGCCAGATTTGTGGCACAGTTCCAGTAACCCAGCATTTTTGCAAAATTTTGTGTAAGAAAATAAGGTAGTTTTCAGGGAGATGTTTAATCATTTCAGTCGAAACTGCATCAACACCTACCGAACTCTTTTTGTTGTGTAGAGACAGTACTGTGTTTTTTAGCTCTTCTAAGGTGATTGGAGAATTAAACCAGAGATCATTCTGTGGTACTGGATCAGTGTAGATTGGGTTGCAATCTTCCATTTCTCTGTGATGTTTGCAGTCAGGAGATAAACCTTCAACTTTACTGTTTTTGGCGAACAGATCCACAAAAGTTTCTGCTTTGTCCGTGTCTGAAGGAAATGTGTTACATGTTTCAATCATTATCGGACACCTAGGTAAGTTGGTTCCATCCTTCATTTGTTTCATTTTCGTCCAGACTTTATGGAAATCTTTGAAATCTGAAATTTCTTTTGTGCAGAATGATGCCCAATAATCTTTCTTTGCTTCAGCAATGATTTTGTTACATTGGATGTTAGCTTTTTTCATTTCGACATGAACCTCAGGTTTCCGGGTTTTGATGTAGATTTTGTATTTCTCCCTTTTATATTGAACTGCTTTCTCACATGCCTCTGTGTGTGTGTGTGTGTGTTTGTGTGTGTGTGTATGTGTGTGTGTTTGTGTGTGTGTGTTTGTGTGCGTGTGCGTGTGCGTGTGTGTGTGTGTGTGTGTGTGTGTTTGTGTGTGTGTGTGTGTGTGTGTGTTTGTGTGTTTGTGTGTGTGTGTTTGTGTGTGTGTGTATGTGTGTGTGCGTGTGTGTATGTTGTGTTTGTGTGTGTGTGTGTGTTTGTGTGTGTGTGTGTGTTTGTGTGTGTCTGTGTGTGTGTGTGTTTGTGTGTGTGTGTTTGTGTGTGTGTGTGTGTTTGTGTGTGTGTGTATGTGTGTGTGCGTGTGTGTATGTTGTGTTTTGTGTGTGTGTGTGTGTTTGTGTGTGTGTGTGTGTTTGTGTGTGTCTGTGTGTGTGTCTGTGTTTGTGTGTGTGTATCTCTCTCTGTCTGTCTCTGTCTCTCTGTCTCTCTGTCTCTCTCTCTCTCTCTCTCTGTATGTGTATGTGTGTGTGTGTGTGTTCTTTGCGGGAGAACAACCCACATTTCATGAGGAATATTTTCCGCTAGTCCAACTATGTTATCTGATGGTTCAAAGATTTGAACATGGAGAAGAAACAGAAGATAATAAACTAAGCTACAAGAGAAGATGGACAGACAGACAGACAGACAGACAGACAGACAGACAGACAGGTGTTAACATGACAAGAAAGAAAGAAAGAAAGAAAGTAGAAGACTATCGATATTATACACAATACGATGTAGGGCGTGAGACGATCGTTTAACCCTTTGACTCCCGCACTCTACCCACCAACTGCAAAACCTTGGCAATGCAGGATGCTGGTGGACAGGGTGCGGGAGTCGAAGGGTTAACTTAGCTCTGATGTCAAGAGGACCAGACAGCTGAACATTTACACTGCAGCGATGCTGTCTCCCATCAACTGGATCGACAGGAAACATGGCCGACCACAACTCTTGTAACACCAAAGCTCCATGGCCGCTGTCTGGTCCCATCCTTCCCCCTGCCCCTCCCCTCCCCCCTGGGGATCATCATCATCATCATCAGGTGCCCTGCCGCATGGCGTTGGCGATCATGGACTTCCATCTGCCTCTATCTCTCGTTGTCCCTAGCATCTCCCCCACCCTCCCCGTCCCCAGCCATTCTGCAAGTCCATCCAGCATTTTCTCCCTGGGTCTACCCGGTGCTCTCTTTCCCTCCAGCTTTCCCGCCGTGACCAGGTGCTCCAAATCCCCCTTCCTCATAAAATGGCCTATAAATGTTGCCTGTCTTTTCTTAATCTTCCTTATGAGTGATCTACTTGTGTCTGCCTCCATCAAGACTGTCTCGTTTGTTTTCTTTGCTGTCCATGGAACCCTCAACGTTCTTCTTAGAAACCACATCTCGGCTGCCTCAATCTTGTTCTGGCTTTGTTTGTTGACTGTCCACGCCTCACATCCGTACAACAGTATTGGTTCTATATAACATTCAAGAACTCTCTTCCTGATGTTAATTGATAGACATTTGTTGGTAAGAATGCTTGTCATCTTTTTGAATGCTGTTTTGGCTTGGCCGATTCTGCCGGCTATTTCTGATGTGCATCTGCCGTCTGATGAAATGATCGTTCCCAGGTATTTGGATTTCTCAACCTGTGTCAAGGTTGTGCCATTTGCTGTTATTTTGCATGAGGGGATGCTGGGAGCTATTTCAGTATCAATAGGATCTCCACCGTCTCGAAATTCTGTACTGGAAATTTCTTCTTTTCTGTCACTTTCTTTGTTTCTGCACTGCTTCTTTGCTTTCTGTTGTTTCTTCTTCCTACCATTTTCTGCCCTGCTGGTCCATTCACCTGTATGTGTTCTATAAAGTCTTACGTACTTTCTCTTAGGATTGATGATTGGCTACATGTGTTAAGTGCTTTTTTTTTTTTACTCTAAATGTGATGTGCAGAAGCAAATTTAGGTAATTTAGGTCAGTTTTTATGTACGTTTTAATGTCCTTAGTTATAATCAAAGGACATAACTCTTGAGAATTATCTCCCATGTTGTACAGAACTTCCCAAATCTAACACAGTTTGCGCTACCCATTCAGCTAGCATAGAAGCAGACACAAAGTACAAAAACAGTAAGCTCAGAACACTCCTCAAAAAAAAGGAGCGCCCAAGCCTACCTTTATACTCTGCAACTACCCTACACACAACTGTGAGAGAGGAGAGAAATACATACAATATAGTCCTTAGTTATGCTTACATTTGTAGTCAAGTTTTCTTTTGATTAACCCCCCTGGTGATGAATTGGACGGAGTGGTCAACGCCAGGGGCATATCCTTGGATTATGTATCGAATGTTTTGATGTGTGTACTTGATCTTCTTTTCCATGTTCGTTTTTTTTTCCAGTGAGGTACGGTGTATATTTTGAGATGGTTAAAGCCCTGATATGGCTCTGCACAGTCGGCTGGGTTTTAACCCTTTGACCCCCGCACCCTATCCACCAGCTTCCTGTAATGTCAATCATGCTATCAAAGTAAAACTTGATTCTTTAATTCCATCAACCTATCTTAAGAAAGCTGGTGGATAGGGTGAGAGAGTCAAAGGATTCGGTTTTTCGCAGTTGGTGGATACGGTATGGGAGATAAAGGGTTAAGCATTATGGTAGGGTGAGGGAGTCAAATGATTCGTTTTTTTGTGTGGGTTTTTTTTTTTTTGCAGTTGGTGGATAGGGTACGGGAGTCAAAGGGTTAAACAACAATAAGAATAGCAGTAACAGTATCCGGCAGGCATCGAGGAAAAAAAACAAAAAAAACCCGCCATACTCATCGCCAGATGTGGTCTGCCCATACAGACGCAGAAGTTTAGAAGAAGAAGAAGATCTGATATCGTCTTGATATTCACACTACTGTCATACGTCACGGTGTGGACCTTTAAGCCAAGGATTGTGTTTTGCGCCAAATGTCAAGCTATACATATATATGACGAGCTCTGCCAAGAAACTGAAAGTCATTGTTCAGCGTCGATGCAGAGTTGATCAAGTACAGGTCTTGTTGGGAAATAATGAACTTTGATAAAGAAAGACAAGACAACGAAAGAAAAGATAACGAAAGACAAGACAACGAAAGAAAAGACAACGAAAGAAAAGACAACAAAAGAAAAGATAACGAAAGAAAAGATAACAAAAGAAAAGACAACGAAAGAAAAGATAACAAAAGAAAAGATAACAAAAGAAAAGACAACGAAAGAAAAGATAACAAAAGAAAAGATAACAAAAGAAAAGACAACGAAAGAAAAGATAACAAAAGAAAAGACAACGAAAGAAAAGACAACGAAAGAAAAGATAACAAAAGAAAAGACAACGAAAGAAAAGATAACAAAAGAAAAGATAACAAAAGAAAAGACAACGAAAGAAAAGATAACAAAAGAAAAGATAACAAAAGAAAAGACAACGAAAGAAAAGATAACAAAAGAAAAGATAACAAAAGAAAAGACAACGAAAGAAAAGATAACAAAAGAAAAGATAACAAAAGAAAAGACAACGAAAGAAAAGATAACAAAAGAAAAGACAACGAAAGAAAAGATAACAAAAGAAAAGATAACAAAAGAAAAGACAACGAAAGAAAAGATAACAAAAGAAAAGATAACAAAAGAAAAGATAACAAAGAAAAGACAACGAAAGAAAAGACAACGAAAGAAAAGATAAAAAAAAGATAAAACGAAAGAAAAGATAACGAAAGAAAAGATAAAACGAAAGAAAAGATAACGAAAGAAAAGATAACGAAAGAAAAGATAAAGGACGAAAAGATAAAGTCATCGAGATAAAACAAAATATGACTGCTGGATCTTGAGGGTAAAAACAAAATGTTAAAAAATGCCTTGTTTGTAAAAGATCCTTTGGAGTATAAAACACGTTTCGAGCCCAGGCCCCTGCTCGAAACGTTGTGTTTTATACTCCCAAGGATCTTTTACAAACAAGGTATTTTTTAACATTTTGTCTGATAACGTCATCGCTATCTCGTAAATGTGTCTACATGGTGGCTTTGTGTCTGTGTAATTTTGTTCTTAATTCAAGACTCAAAAGGCTGAAAGCCGAAAGTATTTTGTCTATGTCTGTGATCGCGTGAACAGTTTCAGTCTTAAGGTGAGTGAGTACATTCATCATCATCATCATCATCATCATCATGTGCCCTGCCGCATGGCGTTGGCGATCATGGCTTTCCATATGAATCTACCCCTTGCCGTTGCAATACATCTTCTTCCATCTCTGTCCTCAGCCACCCTGCAAGTCTGTCTTTTCTCCCTGGGTCTACCTGCTGTTCTCTTTGCTCTGATTCCCCTTTCCTCATAAAATGTTGCTTGTCTTTTCCTAACCTTCTTTATCAATTATCTTCTTGTGTCTGCCTCCACCAAGATTGTCTCGTTTGTTTTCTTTGCTGTCCATGGAACTCGATATTCTTCTTAGAAACCACATTTCGGCTGCCTCAATCTTGTGCTGGCTTTACGTGTTGACTGTCCACGCCTCACAACCGTATAACATTGTCGGTTCTATATAACATTCAAGAACTGTCTTCCTGATGTTAATTGATAGGCATTTGTTGGTAAGAACGCTTTTCAACTTCTTGAGTGCTATTTCGTGAGAACACTGCATCTCGTTTTCACAGTCTATTTTTAGATCACACTGACTGCCAGCGTTTAAGCGAACAGAGACCAGAAACACAACAATAGAATGAAACAGTGTATTTAATTAACCTTTTGACTCCTGCACCCTGTTCATCAGCATTGTTTTCTTCTGCATAGTACTTTTAGGCCAGAAAGTTCTTACAGAAGGAAAAGTCGTTAAATTTCGTCGTCGGCCTCTTTACATCTCAGGAGAAATAGTCTGCACCAGGAGGCGTTGTGGTCAAGACGTGCACTTTCTGCTGTGGCTGTGCAGGCCGATTCTTGAGTGGCAATCTCTGTCACATCTGCCACATACAAATTGAATCGCTGTTGTCTGGTTTCTGGAACGTTGCTTGCGAAGAGCAATTTGAACTTACGGATATATAGATGTACGGCTTTGCATAATTAAAGTACATGTCCAGTTTGCTTGCTTATTTTCCTCAACAACAAAGAGTACCATGTTTTCAGTTACTCTTTGACAGACACACAGGTTACACCATTTTGGGTCTCCACAATTCTTCAATCTTTTCCCAGAATTTTTTTGACATGTAGACATCATACATAGTATAGTGTTGATTTGTGACATCATACATAGTATAGTGTTGATTTGTGACATCATACATAGTATAGTGTTGATTTGTGACTCATACATAGTATAGTGTTGATTTGTGACGTCATACATAGTATAGTGTTGATTTGTGACATCATACATAGTATAGTGTTGATTTGTGACATCATACATAGTATAGTGTTGATTTGTGACTCATACATAGTATAGTGTTGATTTGTGACGTCATACATAGTATAGTGTTGATTTGTGACATCATACATAGTGTAGTGTTGATTTGTGACGTCATACATAGTATAGTGTTGATTTGTGACATCATACATAGTGTAGTGTTGATTTGTGACATCATACATAGTATAGTGTTGATTTGTGACATCATACATAGTATAGTGTTGATTTGTGACATCATACATAGTATAGTGTTGATTTGTGACATCATACATAGTATAGTGTTGATTTGTGACATCATACATAGTATAGTGTTGATTTGTGACATCATACATAGTATAGTGTTGATTTGTGACATCAGCAGCTTGCTGTCTGTGTTCTGTGGTTTAACCCTTTGATTTCCCTCACCCTTTCCACCAGCATCCTGCATTGTCAACCATGCTAGCAAAGCAAAAACTTAACCCTTTAACTCCCTTACCCTATCAACCAGCATCCTGCATTGTCAACCATACTAACAAAGCAAAAACTTAACCCTTTGACTCCCTCATCCTATCAACCAGCATCCTGCATTGTCAACCGTGCTAGCAAAGCAAAACCTTAACCCTTTGACTCCCTCATCCTATCAACCAGCATCCTGCATTGTCTACTATGCTAGCAAAGCAAAAACCTAACCCTTTGACTCCCTCACCCTATTTTTCAACTTCCTGTAGGAAGAAAGCTGATAGATAGGGTCAGGCAGTCGAAGGGTAGGAAGCTGATGGATAGGGTGAGAGACTCCAATGATTCAGTTTTTGCAGTTGGTGGAGAGGGATTGGGAATGAAAGGGTTAACTGTATGGATGCTATTCTGCCCCACGTGATGCCGCCGACACAGGTGTTGACTTATATTTATCGACAAAAAACCGGGGCGACATATTTAATTTGGCCTAAGCAGTTTATTGATCATCTGTACACGCACGCTCGCCTTTTTTTTTTTTTTTTTTTTTTAAACAAACATTTCGATTTTTCTCTGACACATGTACACAAAGCCAGAGCAAGATTGAGGCAGCCGAGATGTGGTTTCTAAGAAGAATGTTTAGAGTTCCATGGACAGCAAAGAAAACAAACGAGACAGTGTTGATGGAGGCAGACACAAGTAGATCACTCATAAGGAAGATTAGGAAAAGACAGGCAACATTTATAGGCCATTTTATGAGGAAGAATTCATTGCAGTCATACAGTTTCTGACTCGTGCCACCCAAATCCGTTTGCAATTATCTGGCACACACACCGCGCGAGCGCGCGCGCGCGCGCGCGCGCACACACCACACACACACACACATACACATACACACACACACACACACACACACACACACACACACTCACATGCATACATGCGTACATATTCACACACACACACACACACACACACACACACACACACACACAAATACATATTCGTACACACATACGCGCACGCACACACACACACACACACACACACACACACACACACACACACACACATACACACACACACACACACACACACACACACACACACACCTCTCTCTCTCTCTCTCTCTCTCTTGCACTCACACATACACACTCTCACTTGCACACACACACACACACGTGCGTACACACACACACGCGCTCACTCACACACATCTACACACACGCATTCACACACACATACACACACACACACACACACACACACACACACACACACACACACACCACAACACACACACTCACACACACACACACACACACACACACACCACACACACACACACACACACAACACACACACTCACACACACACATACAACACAACACACAACACACACACACACACACACACACACACACACACACACACACACAACACAACACAACACAACACAACACAACACAGCACACACACCACACACACACACACACACACACACACACACAACACACACACACACACAAAACACAACACAACACAACACACACACACACACACACAACACAACACAACACAACACACACACTCATTCACACACATACAAACACACACACACACACACACACACACACACACACACACACATTCACACACACACACACACACACAACACACAACACAACGCACACACACACTCACTCACACACATACAAACACACACACAAGCCTCTGTTCGGTATAAAATACCCCCCCCCCCCCCCTTTTTTTGCAAAAAAAAAAAAAAAAAAAAAAAAAAAAGAAAGAAAAGAAAAAGAAAACCAAGAAGAAAAAAAGAAGGGTGTGTGTGTGTTGGGGGGGGGGGGGGCAGAATACCTCGCTTTCACATGACTAGGAATGGCAGTGAAGGAGACAGAGGGCTTACACGCCGTTCCGTTCTTGGACAGACAAAAAGACATGCCGTTGCTATGGTAACGCCACCCAAAAGCAATTAAGTGCACGGCAGGATGAGAGCGAGAGAATAGAGCGCGTGAGAGTGAACTTAATTGTGCGTCCGTCTACAGAACATCAGCCAGTCTTGTGCGCATGCGTCTTGTGTTTTATTCCTTCGATTTTGATGTAAATATGATCAATTTTAACCAAAAACACCCGAGGATGCTGAATGGGACCCAGAGCACCAATGCCTCACCACGCTCCGGATAATCACCTCCCAAGCTCCCAACGCTTCTCGATAACAATTTCATCAAGCAAGATGTGCTTACGGCAACAAGGGATAGATGCATATGGAGGGCCATGATCGCCAACGCCATGTGGCAGGGCACTTGATGATGATGATTAAACAGGGCTTAAAACGTTCCGCGTCTGGGCGGAATTCCGCGACTTCGGTTTGTCTATTAAAAAAAAAAAAAAAAAAAAAAACCGAAAGGAGCAAGGCATCCGTGATCGGCTAGCAACGGCGCGCAAGTTATGGCCCCTGATTTGCCCCCGGACCCCCACTGGACCAAGAGAAAACGGAAGAAGAATCTTCTCTCGCCCCATTCTAGGTCTTCATCTCTCTCTTTTGGGCAGCCCGCCCAGCTACCAGTTCGCATAGCTGCCAGCTCTTTTCTCCTTACTATAATCTCAACTGGATGACACACAATAGACTTCAGCTTAATGACGACAAGACAGAAGCTATCCTCATTGGCACCCGTCAGAAACTTTCCCAGCTGCCTCCTCTTTCTCTCCCATTATGTAACACATCAGTCCCAATTTCTGATTCAGCTAAAAACCTTGGTGTCTGCATTGACTCTACCCTGTCCATGAACAACTTTGTTTCTCAAACTGCCAGATCTTGCTACTATCATCTCCATCGTATAAGCCTGATCAGGAAGTATCTCTCTGTCGAAACAACTGCAAAACTCGTTCTCTCCTTCATAATGTCTCGCATTGACTATTGCAATTCACTCCTGTCTGGTCTTCCTGCCTCCACCATTCACATCCTACAGCGCATTCAAAACAATGCTGTACGCCTTGTACTCAAAAAGAAAAAAGCTGACCACATATCTCCTCTCCTGGCACAACTTCACTGGCTCCCTGTATCAAAGCGCATACAGTACAAACTAGACACCATGTGCTACAAAAGCCTCAATAACGCAGCCCCCGATTACCTGTCAAGCCTACTTGAGATCTATGTTCCCTCACGTACCCTCCGCTCTGCCTCCGATCCTCTGACTTTTCGCTTTCCACGCACTAAGCTCAATACCTATGGTCCACGAGCCTTCTCTGTTTCTGGTCCACTCTCCTGGAACAAACTTCCTCTCTCAGTCCGTCAGCAACCTACTTTTGCCTCCTTCAAGTCCGCTCTCAAAACTCACCTTTTTTCCTCTGCATAAAATCCTAACCTCACTCAACCCCCCTCTGCAGCCTGTCTCCGCTCGGAGGGGAATCACTTTGTTTTAATATATAATTGTATATGATGTGCTCTCTGTGGTTTTCCATTGGTTTTATTCTTGCTTTTATTGCTTTTATTCTTTTCTCCCCATTTGTGGCCATGCATGTGTGTGTGTGTGTGTGTGTGTGTGTGTGTGTGTGTGTGTGTGTGTGTGTGTGTGTGCGTGCGTGCGTGCGTGTGTGCGTGTGTATCTTTTCGGCGCTTGGATTTGATTTTGTCGAGATTTGCGCTATATAAATATTGTAATTATTATGTATGCATGTGCGTACGTATGTATGTATGTATGTATGTATACGCTTAGATTTATGTATGTATGTATGTATGTATGCATGTATACGCTCAGCTTAGATTTATGTATGTAAGTATGTAAGCATGTATGTATGCATGTATACGCTCATATGTATGTAGGTATGTATGCATGTATACGCTCAGCGCTTAGATTTGATTTTGTCAAGATTTTGCGCTATATAAATAAAATATATTATTATTATTATTATTATTAACAGGAAATAAGAGGGAAGCAGGGAGAATTTTAAATATCGTCTGTTCGTTCGTTCGTTCGTTCGTTCGTTCGTTAGTGTGTGAGTTAGTGTGTGAGTAAGTGAGTGACTTACTTATTTGGTAGGTTGGTTGGTTGGTTGTGTGTTTGTTCGATAGGTCGTTACTTACTTACTTACTTACTTACTTACTTACTTACTTACTTACTTACTTACTTACTTACTGACTGACTGACTGACTGACTGACTGACTGATACCTACTTATTTACTTACTTGGTTGGTTGTTTGGTTGGATGGTTGGTTGGTTCGTTCGTTCATTCGTGGGTTCGTTTGATTGTTCGTTCGTTCGTTCGTTCGTTCGTTCGTTAGTTAGTTAGTTAGTTAGTTAGTTGTTAGTTTGTTCGTTAGGTGGTTAATTTGTTGGTTGGTTGGTTGGTTGGTTGATTAAGCGTGTCAGTCTAAAAACTTAACCGTAGTGGCCCCACAGCCCTGATATGGCTCTACTCAGTTGGCTGGGCTTTGAAACAAAATTAACAGTATTAATTAATTAAATTAACGCATGCATACACACGTAGGGACTGGCTGACCTTCTCCCGTCAGACAGCCGGCGAGCGTCTAAATCACAAGTGGAAGAGATGGACAGTCTTTCGCCACGCACCAGCTTCCTGGGAGTAGTGATGCAGTAGGATGATCTGCTCAGGCCGCTACGGACAGTCTGTCAGCGTAACGTGTTTTACTATCATCGTCATCATCATCGTCATCATCATCAGAAGAAGGAGAAGAAAAAGAAGAAGAAACGTCATCGTCATCAACATCGTTGTCATCGTCGGCATCATCAACATCTTCTTCTTCTTCTTCTCCTTTTTTATCAACGTTGTCGCCATCATCATCATCATCATCATCATCATTATCATCTTCGTCTTCTCCTCCTCCTCCTTCTCTTCCTTCATTATCAACGTCGTCGCCATCATCATCATCATCATCATCATCATCATCATCATCTTCTTCTTCTTCTTCTTCTTCTTCTTCTTCTTCTTCTTCTTCTTCTTCTTCTTCTTCTTCTTCTTCTTCTCCTCCTCCTCCTCCTCCTCCTTCTTCTTCATTATCAACGTCGTCGTGTTCATTATCATCAACATCGTCGTCGTCGTCGTCGTCGCCATCATGGTCATCATCGTCATCACCCTTTCTCGGTCCATCTCCTCTGCCTGTATGAACAGTTGGGGGGTTAAAGCCGACACCGCCCCGTGTGTGGGTGTGGATGGGGAATGAGATGTTAACTCTTTGACTGCTCACTCTCTCTGCCAGCTTACAGGTGAAGACCCTTACCCTATCCACAAGATTTCCACCCCCACCCCCACCCCCACCAGTGAGCGGGTAGAAGCTGGTGAATAGAGTGGTGGAGTGAAAGTGATGAACGCATATGGGGCTTTATTGTCCGAGCGCGGTAAATCCCTCTTGAAATAATTCCAATAATTCCATTTCAAATTCCAATACTGTTTGTTGATGGGACGGTTAATTTAGGCATACAATGCACACACATACACACACACATACACACAGACACACACATACACACACATACACACACATACACACACATACACACACACACACATACACACACACAATACACACACATACACACACATACACACACACATACACACACACATACACACACACATACACACACATACACACACTCACACACATACATACACACATACACACACATACACACACACACATACACACACACATACACACACATACATACATATACATACATACACATACACATACACACACACATACACACACATACACACACACACCCTCACACACACACATGCACACACACACAAAACACACATACACACACACACACATACACACACACACATACACACAAACACAAGCACACACACACATACATACACACACATACACACGCACACACACACACACACACACACTCACACACACACACTCACACTTACACACACACACACACACATACACACACATACACACACATACACAAACACACACATACACACACAAACACAAGCACACACATACACACACACATACACACGCACACACACACACTCACAAACACACACACACACACACACACGCTCTCTCTCTCTCTCTCTCTTCCTCTCTCTCTTACACTCACTCACTACACACACGCACACACGTGCACACACACACACAAACGAACAAAAAAACAAACACACGCACTCGCACCCCTCTCCTGTGCCCCTCTCCCCCCCCCCCCCCACACACACACTCGTACACAAATGCAGAAATG
>JAPXFY010005380.1:0-15130 GCA_030674185.1 Monoplex corrugatus | reverse complement strand
GGGGGTTTGTGTTTTTGGTGGTGTGTATTTTTTAAATTTACAGTTGTGTGTGTGCATAAGTGTGTGGTGTGTATTATTTTTTTTAATGTTACAGTGAGTTTTTGTGTGTGTGTGTGGGGTGTGTGTGTGTGTGTGTGTGTGTTTCATATTACACAGTTGGTGTGCGTGCATGCATCCGTGTTTGTTGTGTGTGTTTGTGTGTGTGTGTGTGTGTGTATTATTTTTTAATTGTTACACATTGTGTGTGTGGTGTGTGTTTTTTGTTTTTTTTTCAATATTACACAGTTGTATGTGAGCATATTTATGTGTATACATATATCATATCTATGTTTTCTACATATGTGGGGATGCTGGGGCTCTTTCAGTACAAATAGTATCCCCACCTTCTGGGAATTCTGTGCTAGAAATGTCCTCATTTTTGTCATTCTCTTTTGTTTTGGCCTTATTCTTTCTGTCATTTCTTCTATCATTTTCTGCCTTGCTGGTCCATTCACCTGTATGTGTTGGATAAATTGGACGGAATGGTCAACGTCAGAGGCATGTCTTTAGATTATATGTGTGAATGCATTGATATGTGTACTTAATTTTCTTTTCCATTTTTTTTCCTGTTGAAGTTTTGTATATTTTGAAGCTGTATAGTCCTGATATGGCTCTATGCAGTCGGCTGGGCTTTAAACACAATAGTATATATATAGAAATGTGTGTGCGTGTGTGTGTGTGATATCTTTTTTTTTAATGTTACACAGTTTTGTGTGTGTGTATTTTTTTTTCATATTAAACAGTTGTGTGTGTATGTGTGTGTGTGTGTGTGTGTGTGTGTGTGTGTTTAAATATTACACAGTTGTGTGTGTACATATGTGTGTGTGTGTGTGTATTATTTTTTTTTTAATGTTACACAGTTGTTGGTGTGTTCGTGTGTGTCTGTGTTTGTGTATTTTTTTTCATATTACTCAGTTGCTTGCGTGCGTGTGTTTGTGTGTGTGTGTTGTTATTCATATTAAACAGTTGTGTGTGTTCATGTGTGTGTGTGTGTGTGTGTGTGTATATTATTTTTTAAATATTACACATTGTGTGTGTGCATATGTGTGTGTTTGTGTGTGTGTGTTTTTCAATATTAGACAGTTGTATGTGTGCATATTTATATGTGTCTGTGTGTATACATACATTTATCATATCTATGTATTCTACATATGTGGGGATGCTGGGGGCTCTTTCAGTACAAATAGTATCCCCCACCTTCTGGGAATTCTGTGCTAGAAATTTCCTCATTTTTGTCATTCTCTGTTTCGGCCTTATTCATTTGCTTTCTGTCATTTCTTCTATCATTTTCTGCCTTGCTGGTCCATTCACCTGTATGTGTTGGATAAATTGGACGGAATGGTCAGCACCAGGGGCATATCATTAGCTTATTTGTGTGAATGCATTGATATGTGTACTTAATTTTCTTTTCCTCAATATATATAAAATGTGTGTGTATTATTATTTTTTTAATATTACACAGTTGTGTGTGTGCGTGTGTATGTGTGTGTGTGTGTGTGTTTTTTTAATATTACACAGTTGTGTGTGTGTGTGTGTGTGTGTATTTTTTTTCATTTTACACAGGTGTGTGCATGTGTGCGTATGCGTGCGTGTGCTGTGCGTGTGTGTGTGTTTTGTTTAAATATAACGTGTGTGTGTGCGCGTGCGTGCGTGTGTGTGTGTGCGTGTGTGTGTGTTGTGTGTTTAATACTCAGTTGTGTGTGTGTGTGTGCATGTCGTGTGTGTGTGTGTGTATTATTTTTTTCATATTATACAGATGTGTGTGTGTGCGCACGTGCGTGTGTGTGTGTGTGCGTGTGTGTACTACTTTTGTTTTTTTGAACATAACACAGTTGTGTGTGTGTGCGTGTGTGTGTGTGTGTGTGTATTATTATTTTTTTCATATTACACAGGTGTGTGTGTGCGTGTGTGTGTGTGCGTGTGCGTGTGTGTATGTACTAATTTTATATTTTTAAATATAACAGTTGTATGTGTGTGTGTGTGTTTTTGTGTGTGTGCGTGCGTGCGCGTGCGTGTGTGTGTTTTTGTGTGTGTGTCGTGGGGATGCTGCGGGCTCTTTATGTATAAATAGTATCCCTACCTTCTGTAAATTCTGTGCTAGAAATTTCCTCATTTTTGTCATTTTGTTTCGGCCTTATTCTTTGCTTTCTATCATTTTCTGCCTTGCTGGTCCATTCACGTGTATGTGTTCGATAAATAGGACGGAATGGTCAGCACCAGGGGCATGTCTTTAGATTGTATGTATGAATGCATTGATATGTGTACATACTTTTCTTTTCCTTTTTTTTTCCCTGTTGAAGTTTTGTATATTTTGAAGCGGTTATAGTCCTGATATGGCTCTATGCAGTTGGCTGGGCTTTAAACAACAATAATAATATATATATATATATAGAACTGTGTGTGTGTGTCTGTGCGTGTGTTTCTCTCTTTGTGTGTGTGTGTATGTGTGTGTATTTTTTCATATTACACAGATGTGTGGGTGGGGGGAGAGAGGTATGTTTGTGAGTCTGTATTTTTTTTAATGTTACGCAGTTGTATCTGTGTGTGTGTGTGTGATGTGTATTATTATTTTTGTTGTTGATATTACACAGTTGTGTGTGTGCATATGTGTGTGTGTGTAGTACTTTTTTTTTTTAATATTACACAGATGTGTGTGTGTGTGGTTTTTTTTTTTTTTTTCATATTACACAGTTTTGTGTGTGTCTGTGTGTTTCCCCCGTAGGAATGCTGGGGGCTCTTTCTGTATAAATAGTATCCCCCACCTTCTGGAAATTCTGTGCTAGGAATTTCCGCTTTACTGTCACTCTTTAGTTTCTTCCTTGTTCCTTTGTTTTCTGTCATTTGTTCCTATCATTTACTGCCCTGATATGGCTCTATGCAGTCGGCTGGGCTTTAAACAACAATGATATATATACATAGATATATAAGTATATGTGTGTGTGTGTGTGTGACTGTGATTTTTGTTATTCTGAATTTTTTTTTTGGAGGGGGGGGGGGGGGGGGGCTGGTTATTGTTTTAATCTTATTTGTGGGAGTGTAAGTATTATGGGCATGTGTTTGCACCCTCTCACTCCATTTTACTTGTTTTAATGTCATGTGTGTGTGTGTGTTATTATTATTATTTTCTTTTGTTGATATTACAGTTATGTGTGCATATGTATATGTGTATACATACATATATCTATATATATGTATTTATATGGATCTACGCAGTTTGTACAGCATGCAAGATTTGGTATGCAGATTGATTAGAAAACATGAACCTGTGGCATTTTTTTGTTCCAGTTTTGTATGTGTGGAGTGGATGTGGCCGTGCTGTTTAAAAAAGAAAAGGAAAAAAAAAAGGAAAAAAGAAAAAGAAAAAAGGAAACAGAATGAAAAAAAAGGAAAAAAAAGGAAAAAAGGAAAAAAAAGAAGAAAAAAAAGAAAAAAGAAAAAAAAAAGAAAAAAGTTGATGATCCTGTTGTGAGAAAAAGGATTTCATTGTGCAGACAGCAAACCTGTTTCTGGAATGAACGTGGATAGTTCATGACTCGCTGCCAGTGGCATGGGACATCAACAGCATGCTCCAGTTATGTGACGGTGTATCACTTGTGACCTTCATGCTTGGATATTGTGCACCATTAACAGTGTCAGAAACTTGACATCCTGTGCAGTTGTCATCATGATCTTTACTGTTTCATCAGGAATTGTTTACAGTAACTGAGAAAGCAAGTCTTGACACAGTGTCAGTCGTCTCTGCTTCATGGTGGATTGTTACAAGATGAGAGACTTAACCCTTCAACACCCGCACACTATCCACCAACTGCAAAAACTTAACCCTTGGACTCCCTCACTCTATCCACCAACTTCCTGCAGAAAGCTGGTGGATAGGGTGAGGGAGTCAAAGAGTTAAGGTTTTGCTTTGCTGGCATGGTTGACAATACAGGATGCTGGTGGACAGGGTGCGGGAGTCAAAGGGTTAAAGAAATGATAGTGTAATCTTCACTGCGCCATGGTGGATCATTACAAGTGTAAAAGACTTGCAGTGAGACATTGTGATCTTAAGTGCTTCATGACGGAGTATGTGTGACATGTGAATCCTTAATGTTGTGATTATGATATTCAGCGCATCATAAGTAGCATGATAGACATAGGGAATGCTGAACTGTTGTGCTCCTTGATCAGTTGTTGGCAAAATGCAGTGGAAGCTGATCAGAATAATCTCCACTGAACTAAACCAAAAAACAAAACAAAAACCTGTCATTATGTGCTTCAGAGTGTGCATCTATCCATCTATCTGTATATACATACACATAGATATGGATATATAGATATAGGTGTGTGTGTGTGTGTGCTTTTTGAAATTTTTTTAAACCGATTTTAGTTTTATTGTGCTTGTGTTCGTGGACTTTGTTCAGATGCTTTGATATATTGCGTTTCTTTTTGCTGAAGAGCATGGGGATGGGGAAGAGGCAGTGTTTTTGTAGACTGAGCATGTGGTGTGGTGGTGTGTGTGTGTGTGTGGTGTGTGTGGTGTGTGTTTTGTAGTTTGGTGTACATGTCCACAAATGCAATGATTCTCTTTCTGACAAGTCTACGTTTTGAAGAAATAACAAGAATTTTTCCTTAAAACATGTGAGACAAAAATCTGAAAGAGAAAAAGTGCAAAGAATTTTCCATAATAGAAGTAGTGAAGTTAGAACCTAAAATAGGAAAAATAAAGAATTCTTCTTCGTACAGGAAATTAGACGAGTACCTTTCAGAGAAAAGAATAATTTCAAGGAATTCTCCCTTATACTCCTCCCCCCCCCATCCGAAAAAAAAAAAAGTGTGGGAGAAGGATAAGAATATTCAGGCTTTGAACTGCAACAAAGACAGAAGTGTTTATACACTAGTTGTACATGAGTGAACCTGCAATTTGACAAGTGTTACATGAATGAGGAATTCTGTTAATAAAAATGTACAGGATAAAGATGTAAAACAGAAGTGGTCTTGGCCTTTAATTAAGCATAATTAAAAAAAAATATAAGGGACATACAAAGAATGTCCTCATACTGAGGTTAGCATACTGTTATCCAAGATGAGCAATTAAAATTCTGATGTGCTCCCCCCCCCCCCCCCAATCCCCGGCCATTCCTTTTCTAAAAATGAAACCAAAACACTCATACCCTCCTACCCACCCAACCCCCCCCCCCCCCCCCAAAAAAAAAGGGAAAAAGAAAGGTTAGACACTGACATTGTAATAGTGAACAGGGACAGCAACACATGTACAAAGCCTGCACATGAATCTTCTGAGAAAAAAAAGGACAAATGAGAAATCCTTTAACACTATATAGTCAGTCGTAGAAAATGTGGATTTCAGAATTGCTCAGAATAGGATTGTTGTTTTCTCTATCTAGCAGCATTGTTTAATTGACAAAGGTGGAAATATAACAGTTCAGAGTTACTTTGTTGCCCTTATTTATGAAAATAAATTCTTTGCCAGTGGTTGGATGACCAGCTTCACATCTGGTTACCCTTAGATTTTGAACATTTTTGTTTTTTTCTGTTTTTCTCCCAAGTTTCTGTTGTTCTCCAGGTTTCTGTTATTCTCCCGTTGACTGTGATTCTCCAAGTTTCTGTTCTCCAGGTTCGACAAGCTTTTTTTCTCTAGTTTACTCTTGTTTTCCAACTGTTGTTCTCCTCATTGTTCTCCAAGCTTCTGTTGTTCTCCATGCTACTGTTGTTCTTTAAGTAGTTCTCCAGGCTGTTTTCGTAATTTCTGTTGTTCTTCAAGTTGTTCTCAAAGTTACTGTTGTTTTCTGCTGCTCTGCCATTGTTCTGGATGTTTATGTAGAGGATGATAAATCTGATTTCATATGCGTACATAGATAGATCTGATTTCACATGCGTACATAGATTTCATGTGTGTTCCTAGAGGATGATAGATATGCTTTTGCTGAATGAGGATAAGAGATATGGTTTCACTGTATACATGTAGGGTGATAGATCTAATTTTGCTCTGTACGTAGGTGATGGTAGACCTGTTTCTCATGTATACACAGATGATGATAGATCTGGTGTCACATGCATGTAAACATACATGATGATACATTTAGTTTCACGTACATGTGTGCATAAAGGATGATACGTTGATAGATCTGATTTCATTGTGTATGTAGAGAATGGTAGATTTGCTTTCACATGTGTACTAAAAAGATATGTCTGATTTCATATGTGTAAGTAGAAGAATCTTTGTATATTTTGGTGAATAAGTTGCAAGCCACATTTGATGTTGAAATTGATATTGTTGCTTAAAGCGCAGCCGACTGTGTAGAGCCATATCAGGCTATAACTATGTCAGAACATACAAAAATTCAACAGGAAAAAAGAAAAAAAACAACACGAAAATTAAGTACACATGTTGATGCATTCATGCATGTAATCTGACATGCCCCACTCCGTCCAATTTATTGCACAGGGAATTTAAAAAACACACCTGAATACAAATTTAAGCATGCCTAAGGATACCAAAACACATGAAAGCGGGCATAAATTACCTAAAATTGCTTCCACGAATTTCACCTCCCTAGAGCCAAAAATGCACTTAATACATGTACCCAGTTATCAATTCTAAGAAAAAGCACGTAAGACTTTATCAAACACACACAGGTGAATGGACCAATAAGGCAGAAAATGATAGGAAGAAATGACAGAAACAAAGGAACAAGGCAGAAACAAAGAGAGTGACAGAAAAAAGGAAAATTCTATCACAGAATTTCCAGAAGATGGGGATAACTATTTATACTGAAAGAGCCCTTGGCATCCCTGCAGGGGGCTGATGTTGAAAGGTGCTTTTCTTCCTGAGTGAATCAGTTGAAGCCATGATCAAAGCTGAAAGCATATTCAGAGTGAGTTCAGAGTGTTGATTGAACACATGAAATTTAATTGGTATTCCAGAAGCAGACTTAGTTTTAGAGTTGGTTAAGTGAACTTTAAGGGTGGGGAGTGGTAAGAGGGGACATTGGAGAGGGGAAATGGGGAATGGAAGGAAACATGGCGGAAGGGGGTTGGGGAGGGTGGTAGGGAAGGGGTTGGGGAGGGAGGGAAGGGGTTTGGGATGGGAGGGGGAGGGTTGGAGGACGGGAGGGGGTTTGGGGGAAGGGGTTGGGATGGGAGGGGGGTTGGGATGGAGGGGTTTGGGAATGGGGAGGGGGCATGTGTTGATGTGTGTTTGGATATTACATCTTGTTTTTTCTGTTTCAGGTGAGACGCCCCCTTCCAGGCCCCAGATCGTGGCAGAGCCAGGTACGTTCCAATCTAAGATAAGTATTTTTATGTGTGTATGTCTGATGTTGATGTCAAAGCTTTTTATTTTTGAATGGATGTGTATGATGCCCATTGATGGGCGTTTTCATGTTTTCGTAAGCCAGACACTGACTGGCTTACAGGATCTTTAGCATGCGTATTTGACATTTTGTAAGCGTGTTCATTTGGATGGAATAGGTGTGTTTGGCAGGACTTCCTACATGTTGATCTGGGAGGTTGAAACAATCTCCATCCTTCAGCCGCCAGGCAGAACTTCTAGGCGGATCAAACCCAGGACCTTTCTATTGGAAGCCCAACATTTACGCACTTTGCTACTGTGCCCTTGTGTGTGTTTGAAGCTGTTGAAATTAAAATTGTCATGTTGTTGAATTATGTTTGTAGGTAGTCAGTGTCATTTATAGATTGTACAAGTATGAGTGATAGCATTTAATTGGTTTAAAGATATTTTGTTAAATTGGTTTATATATGGCATTTGGATTAAATTCAGCTTTGTCCATATACTATACATTGAAAAATATAAGTTTCAGGTGTAATATGTATGAATAATAGTATTCAATTTTAGGAGGTAATGTTATTTATGTTGAACGTTAGTTTAATAAAATTCATTTATGCTGTTATGGAATGAAAAAAAATTGAGACTAAGAGTGGAGGGTATGATTTATTAGATATTGTGAGGTATTACATCCTTTTTCTGTTTTTCTGTTTGCAGGTATGATTTCCCAGGATAACAAGGATGATGGTGATCATCCGAGTCATGTTGGGGTGAAGGTAGTGTGTATTTGCCATTTGACTTTTTTTTTTAAATTGCGTTTCTCTGTTATGGTTATCTAGTGGAAATGTTACTTGTCAATTTGATGGCATCTAATTTGTGTATTTGATTATATCCTTCCCATTTTAGAGAGCAATTTTTTGACAGACAAAACACTGCTTTGTTGATTACATCCTGTAGTCTTGTTTTTTTGAGTGAAGTTGATAAAGAATGATTTTTGGATGTTGAACTTCTTTTTCTTAAGATGGTTACTTGTTTTATGCCCCCAGTGGTGAGATGTTCCATCAGAGTCAGAACTTTAGGTGATATCTTAAATTGTTTTTTCTTTAGTTTGATGTCCCATTACAGTATGGCTGAACACTATGGTGATGTTTTAAATCTAAGGTGTGATGTCATAACAGGGTAACATTGGCTGAGCTGTATGATGATGTTTTATACGATTCCTTTTACAGGTGTAATGTCCCATCAGTGTCGGTGGCATCAGGATCAGTGACTGAACAGTATGGTGATGTTTTAAAAAATTCTTTTTACAAGTTGGATTTCCCATCAGGATAAGTAACTGAACATTGTGGTGTTTTAAAAGGTCATCTCTACAGGAGGAGGTCTTATTAGTCAGTAGCTGAGCAGTATGGTAATGTTTTTTATCTGGGTGAGATATCCCAACAGAGTCAGTGGTTGAACATTATAGTGATGTTTTAAAATGTTCTTTTTACAGGCGAGATGTGCTTTCAGGATCAATGGCTGAGCAATATGGTGATAGTTTTTAGAATATTCTCTCTACAGGTGTAATGTCGGATCAGAATCAGTGGTGAGAACTGTTGGGATGTGTTAAAATTCTCCTTTGCACAGGTGTGATGTCCCATCAGGATCAATAACTGAACACTTTGGTGATGTTTCAGTGTTCTTTCCACAGGGTTGATGTCATATCAAGGTCAGTGGCTGAGCACTGGGTTCTATTATATGTTTTTTCCACAGGTGTGATGACTTGCGTTAATGCAGTGATATGTGTAATGTATTTGATATGATTCCAAGCAGTCAGCTGGAATTTAAAAACTGATGATGATAATACAAAGAACAAAGATGATATACAGAATCTTTAATGTGCACGCTTCATTTTCTGCTTGCAGATACGCTGTGGAAGATCAGAAAAGTCTCCCTTGCCTACCGGGTGGGAGATACCGGGGCATGATTGAACTTCAGTCCTTCCGAATAAAAGTATGATGTCTTTTATACTTGATTACTGCATTGGTGGAGAGGTTTACAGCCTCACTTGTTCCTTTCGACAGGTAAGATGTTGCTTGGAGACATGATGTGATAATATCCTGAACTGTGTATTGTAGATAGTGTGTGTGTGTGTGTGTGTGTGTGTGTGTGTGTGGTGATTAAATGTGGTGTCTTTGTATGCTGTATTTACTATTTTGACTTTGTTCAACAGGTTAGCTGTCCCATGAAGATATAATGAGTAGAATCATTTTCAAATTTCAGATGATTTATTCATCAAGGCCACAGCACCTTAAGTGGATTACTATCAATGCATAGGATGTGTGTGTATGTGTTTGGATGTGTGTGTGCGTGTGCTTATGTTCTATCTGCTGGGATGTTACATTAGGTCTTGTTTCTATTCGGCAGGTGAAATGATCTATCGTCTGTCAAGATGATTTAGTAGTATCTTGGAATTCTTTGTGAATTGCTCCTTTGCTTTCTGTTATCTCTTCTTTTCTCACTTTCTGCTGTGTTGTGTCCTTTAACTTCGTTTTCCATAAGACTTTACATACTTTGCCTTTATTAGTATTGATATTTGGGAACATGTATTAATCACATTTTTACTTTTATGGAGAAGTGACATCTTTATAGGCCAATGTTGATTATGTTACATGTTTCTGTGGTTTTACATTTGTATTCAGGTTTGTTCTTTTAATCCCCGTAGTGATAAATTTGGCGGAATGGCCAACACCAAGGGTCTATCTTTAGATGATTTGCGTGAATGCAATGTTATGTGTAGATGTGTGTGTTTGATATGGTTCCAAGCAATCAACTGGAATATAAACACTGATGCTAATGATAAGAAGAAGAAGAACAGAGATGACTTACAGAATTAATGTTTAATTTTTCTGCTTGCAGATACATGGTGGAAGATCAGAAAAATTTCCACCCCTTATCTACGAGGCAGGAGATACCTGAGGAGGATTGAACTTCAGTCCTTCCGATTGAAAGTCTGATGTCTTGCTTACTGCACCAGTCTTCAGTGCGTTGGTGGGAAGGTTTACAGTCTCACTTGTTCCTTTCCACAGGTAAGATTGCTTGGATACATCTGATATGATGATATCCTGAACTGTGTATTCTAGATAATTGTGTGTGTGTGATGTTCAGTGTGATGTCTTCGCACATTGTGTTTACTATTTTGACTTTTTGTTCAACAGGTTACATGTCCCATGAAGATATGAATAATGAATGATTTTCAGATTTCAGATGATTAATTCATCAAAGCCACAGCTCCTTAGCACTTTCCGGACTTGTCAGCAGAATGTCCACTGACGCGTAGTTTTGCCGCATTGACATGTCAGCGGAATGTCCGCTGACGTTTTTAAAAACTCACCGTACTTAGCCAATGGTCAATGGGAAGTAACTCAGTATTCCAATATGATCTTTAGGCACTGTAGCAGTGTTCTGTTACTTCCCTTTTCATAGTTTTGCACTTTGATGGCTTTGTTTACTTTTTTTTTTTATGACACCCGTGGTGGTGAACTGTTGTCAAAACAGCGACTTCCACAAAGCGACCGCGCGTTCAGACTTTTCTGTGCTTCATACCACTGTGGAATTCATTCTCACTTTTCTGCTGGACATTCCATGGAGGATCTGCTCTGAACTGATGTGTATTCCAGCTGGATTGTCTGTGTATTGTGTTGGATACCTGACCGCCGTGCTGCCAGGACTTTTTGTTTTGAGCTGCTAGGATACATTTTTTCCTCGTCTGCTGAGATAAGATGCATGATCTGTGTGCGTGATTGTGCATGTTTTCCAAAACACTAAGATTTAAATTTTTATTTGATATAAAGTTTGTTTTCCTGATACGTCTCTGAATTTTTCTATATTTATTTAAAAAATGTGCGTCACGTTGGTTCAGCTGCCTCCCAAAGTCTGCGGCTGGAAAGAGTTAATTGGATAACTATCAGTGCATAGTATATATGTGTGTGCATGTGTTTGGATGTAACATTAGTCTTGTTTCTGCTCAACAGGTGAGATGCTCAATCCTCTAGCAAGATGATGATTTAGTGGTATATTGAATTCTCTTGGTTTCTGACTTGCTACTTCGATTTCCGTCATCTCTTCTTTTCTCACTTTCTGCCGTACTATGTCATTCAGCTTTGTTTGCCACAAGACATTACATATTTTATGTCTTTTAATTTTAATTTCATGTCTTTTAGGATTGGTACTTGGGAACACATATTAACTGCATTTTTAGTTTATGGAAAAGTGACTTCTTAGTGGCTGTTTTAGGCACTTAAGGCCACTGTTTATTGTGTTATGTGTATCTGTGGCTTTGCATTTGTATTTAGAATTGTTCATTTAATATCCCTAATGATAAATTTAGTGGAATGGCTTAGGGCCTATCTTTAGATGATTTACGTGAATGCAATGGCATGTGTAGATGTGTGTTAGATATGGTTCCAAGCAGTCAACTGGAATTTAAACACTGATGATAATAACAATAATAAGAAGAAGAACAGAGATGACTGGCAGAATCTTTGATGCACATGTTTGATTTTCTGCTTGCAGATACGCCGTGGAGGATCAGAAAAATCTCGGCCCTTCTGATTAAAAGTCTGATGCCTTGCCTACTTGACTACTGCACCATCTTAAGTGTGTTGGTGGGAAGGTTTACAATCTCACTTGATCCTTTCCACAGGTAAGATGTTGCTTGGAGACATGTGATGTGATGATATCCTGAACTGTATATTGTAGATAATGTGTGTGTGTTTGTGTGTGTGGGTGTGTGTGTGTGTGTTGCATTTACTATTTTGACTTGTTTTGTTTATCAGGTTAGCTGTCCCATGAAGTTATGAGTATGAATGATTTTCAAATTTCAGATCTATTTATCAAGGCCACAGTTCCTTGTTAAGAGGATAAATATCAATGCATGGTATGTGTGTGTGTGTGTGGTATGTTGAATTCTCTGTGTTTCTGACTTGCTAGTTTGCTTTCCACTATCTCTTTTTTCCTCACTTTCTGCCGTACTGTGTCATTCAGCTTTGTTTTCCATAAGACCTTGCATATTTTATGTCTTTTTAGGATTGATACTTCATCATCATCATCAAGTGTCCTGCCACATGACGTTGGCGATCATGGCCCTCCATATGTATCTGTACCTTGTTGCCGCAAGCTCGTCTTCCACCCTCTCATCCTCAGTAAGTCTGTCCAATATTTTATCCCTGGGTCTACCTGGTGCTCTTTCCCCCCCACCTTTCCTGTTGTGACCAAGTGTTCTAATTCCCCTCTCCTCATAAAATGGCCTATAAATGTTGCCTGTCTGTACCTAATCTTCCTAATGAATGATCGTGTTGTGTTTGCATCCATCAGGACTTTCTTGTTTGTTTTCTTTGCTGTCCATGGAACTCTCAACATTCTTCTTAGAAATCACATCTTGGCTGCCTCAATCTTGTTCTGGCTTTGCTTGTTGACTGTCCACGTCTCACAACCGTATAACATAATTGGTTCTAAATAACATTCAAGAACTCTCTTCCTGATGTTAATTGATAGGCATTTGTTGGTAAGTATGCCTTTCATCTTCTTGAATGCTGTTTTGGCTTGGCCGATTCTACTGGCTATTTCTGATGTGCATCTGCCGTCTGGTGAGATCATTGCCAGATATTTAAACTTATCAACCTGTCTCAGGGTTGTGCCGTTTGCTGTTATTTTGCATGAGGGGATTTCATGTTTTTTACCAATTACCATAACTTTAGTCTTCTTACTATTTAGCTCCAACCCTTTGTTTTTACTTTCTATTTCTATTATATTCACAAGGTTTTGTAGGTCCCTTTCATATTTTGCAATTAACGCAGTGTCATCTGCATAACGAATGTTGTTTATCATTTTTCCTACAACCTTCAATCCAGGGTATTCTTCTTTGTTTCGCATGATGTTTTTGCTATAAAGTGAAAACGGACCTGGTGACAGAACACAACCTTGCCTGACTCCTCTTTTGATATTTTGGAAAGAGCTTATGTTTTCTATTCTCATTGTAGCTGTTTGTTCCCATTACATATTTTTTGATTATTCGTAGATCTTTTCCATCAATATGGAGTCTTTCTAGTTGGTTGGTCAATTCTTCATGTCTTACCTGATCGAAAGCTTTGGCCTAATCAACAAAACATAAATATAAATCCTTCAACTCAGTTGACCTCTCTGTGATATTCTTAGGATGTATGTAGCATTAATAGTTCCTTTCCCTTCCACAAATCCACACTGTTCTTCTCTTCTGCTATTTCTCTTATGAATCTAATCCTTGTCATCGTGATTATTATTAATAGGATTTTTGTTACATGACTCGTCAAGCTGATTGTGCGATGGTGTTCGCATTCTGTAACCCCAGTTTTCTTTGGAATAGCAATGAAAATTGATTTTGACATATCTTAGGGGATTTTTCCAGTGTCATGAATTTCATTTAGGAGCACTTATTTTTTCAATACCAAATTCCTCCAGGGCTTCAGTCATCTCTGTAGTAATATTGTCTGGTCCTGGGGCTTTGATACTTGGGAACATAATTATATTAATTGCATTTTTAGTTTTATGGAAAAGTGACTTCTTAGTGGCTGTTTTAGATACTAAAGGCCAGTGTTTATTGTGTTACTTGTATCTGTGGTTTTTCATTTGTATTCATAGTTGTTCTTTTAATATCCCTGTGATAAATTTGGCGGAATGGCAAACACAAAGAGCCTATCTTTAGTTGAATTGCATGAATACAATGATATGTGTAGATGTGCGTGTTTGATAAGATTCTGAGCAGTCAACTGGAATTTCAACACTGATAGTAATAATGATAATGATAAGAAGAAGCAAGATGACTTACAGAATCTGTAATGTGCATGCTTGATTTCTGCTTGCAGATACATGATGGAAGATCAGAAAAATTTCCACCCCTTACCTACCAGATGGGAGATACCTGGGAGGATTAAACTTCAGGCCTTCCGATTAAAAGTCTGTCTTGACAACTGCACCAGTGTTAAATGCGTTGGTGGGAAAGTTCCTTTGCACAGGTGAGATATTGTTTGGAGACACCTGATATGATGATACCCTGAACTGTGTATTGTAGATAAATGTGTGTGTGTGCGCATCGTGCATGCACATATATACAAGCATGTGTATTGATAAGCATCTTGTTTTCTGTGATGTATCCTGGTGTGAACCAGGCCTAAGAAGAGATACTTGTTGTGGTGTTTTAGGAAATTTACCATTGAATACATCCATGAAGAAAACGAGATTCGACTGTGTAATCCCTGTCTTTCCAATGAGCCCATAGCACGCATGCTAGAAGCCAGTCAAGACCGTAAGATCTCTTAACATTTTTTGGGACTGAACCCCTAAGTTGGTAGTCTGTTTGCCAACCACATTGCCTCATTGACTGGTTTTGAAATCTCTCTTACAGATAAAAGAGGGCTGTTGAAGAGATTGACCGGTGTTTGTAATCCCTGGAGAGATTGACTAGTGTTTTGTAATCCCTCTTTCTTACAGACAGATGGAGGACTGATGAAGAGACTGACTGGTGTTTGTAATCCCTTTCTTACAGACAGACAGAGGGAGAGACTGACTGGTGTTTTGTAATCCCTCTTTTTTACACACAGACAGAGGGAGAGACTGACTGGTGGTTGTAATCCCTCTTTCTTACAGACAGAGGAGAGACTGACTGGTGTTTTGTAATCCCTCTTTCTTTCAGACAGAGAGGGAAGACTGACTGGTGTTTGTAATCCCTCTTTCTTACAGACGGAGGGAGAGACTGACTGGTATTTGTAATCCCTCTTTCTTACAGACGGACAG
>JAPXFY010005379.1:0-15132 GCA_030674185.1 Monoplex corrugatus | reverse complement strand
TTTTGGGTCGTGGTAAAATTTTTACAAAAAGGGTGACGACAGGGGAAGGAAAAGTCATTGGCCCCAAACATTTCGGGGGAATGTATTTTTGAACATGATTTAAAATTAGCAATGTCAGTGGGACTATGTCCCATCATCTTAAAGAAGTTTACCTGATAAACATGTAGCTTAAAGGTATCAATAAAAACTTTATATAGGTCTATTAAGTTAAATCAGATGTATACATGTACTTAAAGGTAGTCAAGTGAGACTTGAACAGGTCATTTTATAAATTGAATACATGAAGCTTTAAGGTAGAAAGGGGGACATTTATAAATCTATTATCACTGTTAACCTGATGTACATGAGCAAAAAAACGTAATCAAGGGGACATTTATACGGGTCTGTTATTACAGTTAAATCTTTATATTCATTAGATGTTCAGTCAGTTAGTCAGTCAGTCAATCAATCAGCCTGTCCGTCCATCTATACATTCATTAGTCATTCAGTCAATCAATCCATCTTTATATTCATTAGATATTCAGTCAGTCAGTCAGTCAGTCAGTCAGTCAATCAGCCTGTCCGTCCATCTATATATTCATTAGTCATTCAGTCAACCTATACACCAATTTCTTGCTCTCTGCATGATGTACGAGGCCTGATCCAACATTGATTTTGGTCAAGTTGGCATTTATATACTGTGTGTAGTGTTGGCAAATACTTTTGATTTGTATTGAGATGTAATCTACAACCACTGTAGTATTGATATGCACAATGTAAACGATTTTTCTTGAATAGCTGTTTAGCTAGCATACTTACCAAAGGAAAAAAAAAACAGTAACTACCCGATCAGGTATAACAAAACATAAGTAAAAAGTGTGACACAGTCTGTTTACAGGAAACATACATGACCCAGAATGATATACGAATTTGGGCAAAACAATGGCGTGGTAAAACGTTTTACAATAAGGTGACAGACAGAGGACAGGAAAAGTCAATCTGGTCGCCAAACATTTCGAGGGAATGTAGTTTTGAACATGATTTCAAATTAGCAAATGTCAGTGTGGACATATGCTCCCATCAGTCTTAAAGATACGTTACTCTGATAAACATGTAGCTTGAAGGTAATCAACTGAAACCGTTATATAGGTCTATTAAGTTAAATCAGATGTATACATGTAACTTAAAGGTAGTCAAGTGAGACCTTGATACAGGTCCATTTAGTTAAATTAGATGTATACATGTAGCTTTAAGGTAGCAAGTGGGACATTTATACAGATCTATTATCACTGTTAACTCTGATGTACATGTAGCTTAAACGTAATCAAGTGGGACATTTATACAGGTCTGTTATTACAGTTAAATCTGATATGCATGTAGCCTAAAGGTAGTCAAGTGGGACATTTATACAGGTCAATTATTACTGTTAAATCTGGCATACATGTAGTTTAACGATAGTCAGATGGGATGTTTATACAGGTCCATAGATGTAACCTTGCCTTTCACAGTGTTAGTGACTGTTGTTACATACCCTGATGATGTCATCGTTGTCCGTTGTCATGGAAGGCAGCTCAGTGTAGCACAAATTGTACCACACGTACATATACTTGTGATAGGACAGATGTGATTTGTGGTAACACCTCAGTGACAGAGCCATCTGGTCCAGATTACTGGTGCCTGCCACCTACAAAAGGTGAACACATCTGAATTGTTGTTTGACAAAAAGGCAACATGTATATCACGTCTACATAGTTCCTATTGTGATGATATTGAGACATTTTTGCAAATAATATCTATGTTGTCCCAAAGTAAATGTTTAGTTAAAGTATTTTTTTTATTCAATGTAAACACCTCATTGATATTGAAATGAAAACACCTCATTGTTGTTTAATGCAAACACCTCAGTGTTGTTTAATGAAAACACCTCAGTGTTATTTAATGCAAACATTTCAATGTTATTTAATGCAAACACATCATCATACAATTCAGTCAAAATTAAAATGGTGCAACATTTGATGAGGCTTTTCCAAATAAGACCTGAAATGTTTAATTGGCCAGCATTTCAAAGATGACAGAGAATAGACAACAACTTTTGAATGTGCTGATTAATCTCATAATGCTGTACACAGCAGTCTGATACAACAAAACTGTTACAGTTATCGCTGATTATTTTCATAGTACACACTCTACAGTCTGATACCACAGATCCAATACAGTTTTCTCTGATTATTCTTCTCTCCTCACACTCCTTGATCTGTCTGCAGCCTTTGATACCATTGATCATGGTATTCTCCTTTCTAGACTTCATCATACTTTTGGCATCTCTGACATTGCTCTGTCTTGGTTCACTTCATACCTATCCAACAGAAAACAAACCGTTCTCATCAATAGCACTTACTCTCAACCCGCATACCTGACCTGTGGTGTTCCACAAGGATCTGTCCTTGGCCCTGTTCTTTTCACTCTTTACACCTCCCCCCTGTCCACCATCATCAACTCCCATTCTATAAAACACCACTTCTATGCTGATGACACCCAACTTCAAGACAGTGACTCACCTGATAATATACAGCGCCTCTTGACTCGCACCACTGAGTGTTACTCGGACATTAAGAACTGGATGACACACAATAGACTTCAGCTTAATGACGACAAAACAGAAGCTATCCTCACTGGCACCCGTCAGAAACTTTCTCAGCTGCCTCCTCTTTCTCTCCCATTATGTAACACATCAGTCCCAATTTCTGATTCAGCTAAAAACCTTGGTGTCTGCATTGACTCTACCCTCTCCATGAACAACTTTGTTTCTCAAACTGCCAGATCCTGCTACTATCATCTCCATCGTATAAGGCTGATCAGGAAGTATCTCTCTGTCGAAACAACTGCAAAACTCGTTCTCTCCTTCATAATGTCTCGCATTGACTATTGCAATTCACTCCTGTCTGGTCTTCCTGCCTCCACCATTCACATCCTACAGCGCATTCAAAACAATGCTGTACGCCTTGTACTCAAAAAGAAAAAAGCTGACCACATATCTCCTCTCCTAGCACAACTTCACTGGCTCCCTGTATCAAAGCGCATACAGTACAAACTAGACACCATGTGCTACAAAAGCCTCAATAACGCAGCCCCCGATTACCTGTCAAGCCTACTTGAGATCTATCTTCCCTCACGTACCCTCCGCTCTGCCTCCGATCCTCTGACTTTTCGCTTTCCACGCACTAAGCTCAATACCTATGGTCCACGAGCCTTCTCTGTTTCTGGTCCACTCTCCTGGAACAAACTTCCTCTCTCAGTCCGTCAGCAACCTACTTTTGTCTCCTTCAAGTCCGCTCTCAAAACTCACCTTTTCTCCTCCGCATAAAATCCTAACCTCACTCAACCCCCCCCCCCCCCCCTCTGCAGCCTGTCTCCGCTCGGAGGGAATCACATGGTTATAATATATAATTGTATATACTATGCTCTCTATAATTTTCCATTGGTTTTATTCTTGCTTTTATTGCTTTTATTCTTTCTCCCCATTTATAGCCATGCGTGTGTGAGTGTGTGTGTGTGTGTGTGTGTGCGTGCGTGTGTGTGCGTGCGTGCGTGCGTGCGTGCTTGCGTGTGTGTCTGCTTCAGCGCTTAGATTTGATTTTATCAAGATTTTGCGCTATATAAATATTGTAATTATTATTAATTATTATTAAGTACTCTAAGGTCTGATACTATAGAATCAATTCAGTTATCACTGATTATTCTTCAAGTACTCTAAGGTCTGATACTATAGAATTAATTTAGTTATCAATGATTATTCTTCAAGTACTCAGTCTGATACAACAGAACCAATACAGTTATCACTGGTTGTTCTCAGAGTACTCTGCAGTCTGATAGAAGAGAACAATTACAGTTATCAATGTTTATTACTATGTTGATTCTGCTCATAAACAGAGCAGTCTGATTATGGGCGCACTCTTTCCCGCTGGAAGAGAACATAATTGAATATGACTGAGTGAACAACTCAACTGATTAGAATAAACAAAAGCGATAAGACCATTCAGCTGAAATAGGCGTAGGACAGGAAAATATGGCTGCCAGAACAGAGGGAGTTACAGGACATGCGCTACACACCTAGATTTGTGATTTCCACAATACATTGAACAAGTCCTGGTATGGGGCAGGACAGGCAACTACTGCTGGCTATATATCAGTGAGGTATAGTAAGTATGTGTAATTAAATATTCCTTTTTAAAGACATATTCCCATGAAATACCAGATACAGGTGGAACTTGCACACTTTAAGAGAAAAATGGTAGCGATATCTATTACTAGTATGGTATCGGTAGCTACAAATAAAGTTTGATGTGACTGCTTCCTTATGACGCGTACACATAGGTTCTCTATGATCTATCAATGTGTGTTGATATATTTGTCTTGCATATTGTTGACAGTGACTGTACTTCATGCATACAGATCCTTTGTTGAGGATGTGATAGTCTGGCATGTGTTTTGAATTTTAACAAATGAGTTTGTTTAGATCACATCGTTTGTCTTATATAAATTGTTAAAATGAATAAAAGGAAATAGAAAACAAAAATCATTGATTATCATTCTCCTTCACTCACCTTAATACCAGGTCTGTACTGTGGGGACTTCACGTCAAACATGGGATAGTCACTGGCTTTATTGTACAACAGACCCAGGAAAGTTAGCGATGGATGTTCATCCAGAAATGCCCTGAACAAAGTATTGAAAAAGGAAAACGTAGAGATGACTAGCGCACGCACGCACGCACGCACACACACACACACACACACACACACACACACACACACACCACACACACACACACACACACACACACACATACACACACCAGGCAATCCATTCAAGCAACAATGTGTTTCAAGGACAATAATAAAGCCATTTTAAAAACCTTCCCATCATCAACAACTGACTCTTCTCTGGTTAACATAAAAGTTGTATTGATATGTCGGGAATATCTACGTAACCTTGGAAAAAGAAACATTCAAATATGTCATGAGTAAAACAGGAAATAACATGTCTTGTCTATATTCCAGTTTTTACATCCTCAGCAGCCTACTTTTAAGTGCAAACAAACTTAAAAGATTTTGTTTATTTTTATTTTGGGTGTCCTATGTCATACATCTGGAATATAGCTTTGGAGGATGACTTCTATCTGTCTGCCTATTTTCCTATGTATCCTTCCATATAATTTGTGTGTGCATGTGTGTGTGCGTGGGTGCGCGCGCGCGCGCGTGTGTGTATATGTGTGTGAAAACTAGTGTGTCTGTGTATATTTGATTGTATGTATGATAGTGTGTGTGAGCACGTATGCTTGTGTGTGTGTGTTTGCTAACGTGTCCGTGTTTGTGTGTATGTATTGTAGTGTGTGTGTGTGTGAGGTGTGTGAGTGTGTGTGTGTGTGTGTGTGTGTGTGTGTGTGTGTGTGTGTGTGTGTGTGTGTGTGTGTGTGTGCGCGCGCGCGCGCACGCATGATGAAGCAATTACCCAAGCATTTCTTCTGTCACTTCCTCTCTTCCACACAGGTCCAGTGATGTCAGGCTGGGATTGGTGGATGGATCCATCAGCAAGGAACGTGTTTGAAAGGCGCCATGAAATATCATTTGCGCATCCACAGACACATCCAGATGTCGCAACTGCTTCAGTTTACGCAGAGTATCAACAGTGGCGACTTCAGTCAGCTGGTACAGACAGAACATTATCAACACTTGTAGCCGTTCTGCATGCTTCTCAAGAGGTGAAATATTTGTGATGTTAAAGTTTTCTGATATGTCCAGACTTTGCAGTTTTGGAACATAGCTTGCAATGACATCCAGACAGCTGTCTGTAAGTCCGAGGTCTATCAAACTCAGACAGCAAACATTGTCAAGTCTGGGAAAGAACCTGGTTGAACTATCTAAAAGAGACTCATGGCAAAGTGTCAACCCGTTTAGATTTTTGCATCTCAAGGTTTTTAGACTCACCCAATTCTGTGATCCTAAGCACTTCAGGACATCAGTCAATGTCAAGGAACTCTTACAAATATCTAAGGACAAGAAGCGATGGGATTTTAATGTTTCCAATCCTTTTTTGGTTACACAACAGGCATCTGGGATTGTAACATCTCTTAGACAGGCATGTTCACGTTGAAACAAAGATAGTGTCTCATCGTTCAGCTTCCCTTGCTCACTTAATTTGTACAAAAGTTTTTCAGGAACATCACCGGGGAACTTGAGGCCAGGGTCTCGCCACACAATCTTGTTCTGATTGTCCTCAGAGAATGTCCAAAACTGTTTGAAATTGTCGCAAGGTAATTTATAGAGATGTCCTGAAGACTTCTGATGGTGGTTGTCATGTTTTTGCTCCTGCAAAACGTGGAAACATTGATTAAAGACAGTGCTGTTTTAAATTCATATGGTCATTGATGTGTGAGAATATTTACACACACAAAGTTAGCTTCACCTTTTTTTTCAACATTAGAAAGCCCTGAAGGGTCAGATAGCAAGTTGGTAAGTCAAAGCTTAGTGAATGAGGCCACATATAGACCTACAATATCAAGAATTATAAGGATAAATTTTATTACAAAGTGACAGTACTCTTCAATGTGCTAGCTAATGTCCATGAAATCATATAAAAGGCAGACTTTACATCATGGATAATGATGATTTCATTAATTCATGAGAGAGATTATAATTAGCCAGGCTAATGCCCATAAACAGATTTAATCATGAATAAGGATAATTTTATGGTAAACCCGTTGGATACAATACTGTTTAATGAACCAGGCTGATGCCTATAAGCAGGCTTTGAACCATGGATAAGGATGATTTTATTGTAAGCCTCATTGAAGAAGACTATTCGATCAGTCAAGATAATGCCTCTGAAATAAAATAAAGGCTTTAAATCAAGAATAAGGAAGATGTTACTACCTCAAGCACAGAACATTTTAATGAGCCAGGCTAATGCCCATTAAAACAGATAAAATGTAGTCACAGTCTTTAATCATGGATGAGGATGATTTTATTACCTCATGGCAGGGAATTCAGTTGTTTTTTTTTATTGAATTATTTGCTTAATTCTGTTGAATCATTTGCTTAATTCTTTTGACTTTTATTTTTACTATGTGATTTTTTTTATCTTGTACACTTTTGCTTGCTTAGTGTTGTGCCACAGAACAAAATACTATCATGTTTCTTGACTCGCTGTTTGTGGGAAATCTCAGATAGCAGTTTCTCATTGTATAGGCCTAATGAGAAAAAATAGGAACCAAAAAACACGCAAATATAATCAGAACGCGTATTTAATACAACAAGACAAGGCAGGCGCAAATTTTCGGCCAACTGGCCTTTGTCAAGCGTGAATGTAAGATCACGAACAAACACCAAATACAAAATTATGATTTTAGTCCCTTTCTCCCAGTGGACGAAGCAGCAGGGAAGTTTCAGTCTTTTCTTATAATTTTGGATTTGGTGTTTGTTTGTGATCTTACATTATGGCCGAAAATTTGCGCCTGTCTTGTCTTGTTGTAGTAAATACGCGTTCTGATTCTATTTTCGTGTTTTTCTGGTTCCTATTTGCTTGAACGCGGGCAGTCGCACTTGTTTTGAGAAAAAAATAGTCGTGATACATAACTCAATAGTGACATGACTGATTCCCCTGTAACCAATGAAATGGGAAAGAACTCATGCAAATTTCTAACCATAACAAGCGATGGGGCTCATGTTTTTAATCCTCTCTTGGTTACACCAGGCATGTGGAATTGTAACCAGGCATATGAGAACGTTTAGCTATCTGTGACCAGCTGACTGCAACATGAACATTTAGTCCTATTAGTTTTAACCCTTTTAGTGGGTATGAGGTATGTGTTTCCAAACACCATATACAATGCAACAAAAAAATTAAATATAATTGTTCTTTTAAAGGTTTATTTCTCTATTCATATTAGAAGAAAAAAATGACACACAGGTATACATGAGTTATAACAAGCAAAAGTAATGCAATGTTGTCACTCACCTTGAGAGAAATAATTCAAGTATTGAGGGACGTAGTACAATGTAGCCTATGTCATACGTTCTGTCTCTCACACAGCGTGTCACAAGCAATGGTTCCTTTTCTTGGCTTTGTCCTGATGTATAATAGGCCTATTCTCACGTGACTGTGAAACGTGGACATGACGATCAAGTGACTGTTATGGTCACATGTTCTGGTGTTTCCCCAGGAAATTGGTCTAGGACAATTCTCTGTCTGTCTTTCTGTCTCTCTATCTCCTTTCTCTCTGCATATTCTTGTCTTGTCTGTCTGTCTGCCTGTCTTCTGCTGCTCTGCCTGCCTGTCGTCTGTCTGTCTGTCTGCCTGTCTCACTTCTCTCTCTCCTTTGTATATTGAAGTTTGCATTTATTCCAAAATATGCATTTCCAAGAACAAACTATTATATTTGATATTTTTGTGATTGTATAATGTTTGTAATGTGTTCAGACCCCTTAAAATGATGCTATGACCTCACTGAATAAATTTCTGATTCTGATTCTGATTCTCTCTCTCTCTCTCTTTCTCTCTCTCTCTCTCCCTCTCTCTCTCTCTCTCATTCTCTCTCTCTCTCTCTCTCTCTTTCTGTCACCTTTTGTCAGTATGTGTTTGTACGAAATAACATATGCACAAGTAAAATGTTTTGATATTCAATGATTTAGATAAGAATGTTTTGTCCCCTGTGAGACATGGGCTGGATGAAGATGGAAATTGTGTATAGAGTTTATCTATCATCCTTGCAAATAAAATGTGATCTTATCTCACTTACCTTATGTTAGCTTGTCTGTATCTCCCAGGCCTGATTAATGCCAGGATGTATTATAATTATGAAAAAAATTATATCAATAATGTAATGAATCGTAGTGCGCCTGCAGTTCTCTAGACACTTACTATTCTACAAAACATAAAGACATGAAATCATACATGAACACACTCACTATTTTTATCCTTTAACATCATACACACGCTCTAACTAACATCCACATAAAAGACCTACAAGAAAGCATTAAAACAACATAGGATAGGATCAGTGAAACAAAATTAATTCAAACAGTAAGACCCTTAGAAAAGGAGGGCTTTAAGCTGGGTCTTAAGAGAAGAAAGATAGTAGGCAATTCTCTCAGGTCAGAGGGCAGATTATTCTTCAGAAAATCTCCAAAATGGGCAAAAGATTATAAAGGATATCTTCATCTGTTTTGAGGGATTTTGAACACCTGAGTATAAGAAGAAGAGTAAAGACAACAAGAAGAAGAATAGGTATGGAGCAGTACAGAGTGACAAGAGCTGATGTGTTTGTGTTATGTTATGAAATGAAGCATACAGTATAATCAGTCACACAGTGCCAATCCACATTGGAACTCTATAGCATCATGATTACCATCCCCATCATCACCATCATCATAGCACTGTAAAAAATATCCCAGACGTTGTGGCCACTGAAGTGGCGTAGAAAATGGATATGAAAACAAAAACACAAAAGATTTTGTAATATCATGAAAGAGCAAGTAACCCATGTAATAGTGAACACACACAAAAACAACAAAAATAAATTTAAAAAAAGACTGGGGCAAATTTAAAGAGGGTACTACTTATATCCAACTGTCCAACACTACACACTGTCTAGTGGTCCAACTTTGACAAAGAAAGTAGGAGTGGACCCTATTACATCACCACAAACAGACCCGAGACAAGAGATTAGACACTACAACAGCACGAGGGGCATTATCACTACACGTAATCTAACACAGTCCAGTACATTTATGGTTATCTCTTATTGTCTAATGCAACATACTGGAATGACATGTGTTAAACAGAAAACCTAGATTAGTGAAAGATTTCCATCCTTTCAGTCTGCAATGACACAACAGCAAAACAAACAGATAACTATACAGCACGCCACACCAACGTGCAGCTGCTCAAGCTTGGTCAGAAAGAAACTGGACGGTAGTGGCCAGAAACTGACCTCTCATGATTACACTTGTGTGGTTTGACCACAGGAGCTGATAGAAGATATCATTTTTAAATCATGAAAAGGCCTGATGAAGAAAAACAGAACAGCAACAAAACAAAAGAAATAAAGCCCTGAAAGCAAAATAATAAAATCAGTAAAATAATAAACAATAAATTGACAAAAATTCCTAACAGCTGAACTAACTGATCATAAAATATCTCAGGGAAAGGACTGCTACTATCTGTCATGGTATCATCATCACTCAAACATGCACACACAGCACACACACACATTGTGACACACATAAGCTCAGACAGACACACACACACACACACACACACACACACACACACACACACACACACACACACACACACACACACACACACATCTATGTTACATAATAGACCTAACTATACATGTACTGACTTCACTAGAATACGTGCAGTGGCAATGTTCTTTGTGGTGTTCTAGGGAGTGAATGACTCCCTCTTTGTGTCTAAAGCCAGAGTCCAGATTTTGTTTGCATTGATGTAATAGGGTCACTCCGCTTTCCTCTTAGCTGAATGACTCAGGAATGCAATGTGACAAGGCTGGATATAAGTAGTACCCCTTTCAAATTGCCACTATTGCATGGGGTTACTTAACATGGTGTTATTCAATACTTTCTTTGTCTGTTTTTGTTTTCTATTTTCTATGCGATTTCAATGGCAGGTCCAGTGGGACCTAGTGGCACTATCCTTAAGCACAAAAGTGTTCTGAAGTCTGGAAACTATAAAACTTTTCATTATCTTATTTTCTTTCTCCCTCTCTCTCGTATAAACACACGTTCACTAAATTGCTGACGAAATTTATAAAAGATTGCATGACAGTTGTAGCTACTCAAATAGAAATTGTATGTAATGAAGTCAAGTTCACACCACTATAAAATAAAGTCCAATATAACGAAATCTAATTCACATTACTATAAAATCCAGTCCAATAAAGTCCTCAGTTCATGGTCTGAAAACATGCATGTCATGATATCTAACACCAGGACATGAACCACAACCATGACAATAAACTGACAGTATCAAAGCAGACGCTAACTACTACACAAGGCTGCAGTTAATAGTGTCTATACCATGTATGCTCCTTACCAGACATATCATTGCTGTTCAACAGATAACACTTCAAAGTGTTTATGACTGGTTATGCTGTTGGTCTGTCTGTGTAAACAAACTGTCATAAGCTTGCCAGAACACCAGGTGTCTGTTTCTCATTGTTTTCTGTGTGTTTGTTTTGTGTGCTAGAAAATAAAGATGTAAAAAAATTGTAAAGAAAAAGCAAACTAGAAGAATAAGCAAATGTGGGAATAGATAATCAAATAGGTATCAAATATACAAATAAAGCATTGCTTCTTCCTAACTTTGCGTTTTCTTTATTTCAATTCTCCTGCCTTTTGGGATTAGAACAACAACAAAGACCACACAGCAGGTTTAATCACTTTATAACAGCCTGCTCTTCTCCTTGCTGTGACAACTACAAAGCCCACACAATGAATGTAATCACACCCCTCCCCCTCCCCTCTCTTTGCCCTCTGGCCCAGTAGTTCAGTTCAGTAAGTTTTAAAGTCCGACCACTCTCAGAGTATACGAAGACTAGCGAAAAAATTGTTGAAAGAAGCCTTAAAAACTGTTAGTGCATTGTGAGAGACCGATGCTTTTTTAAGTTCTCCTGATCCACCAAATGGATGAATGATTGTATGCTCTGGCCCAGTAAAAACCTGTCAGCCCCTTTGTGTCTCCTTTCTAAGTGTCCCTCCCATGAAGTATCAATCTCTCCCATGATGCCCCTGGCGTGTATGGCAGCAAATAAAGAGGAATCACGACCAAGGGAGTGACGATGTATCTTACGACAGTCCCTAATCGTTATCACGCTGGGACGTTAATACTACAGAAGAAGAAGAAGAAGGGAGTGACGCAGTGTTTGTGTATAACTCTCCTGTCTTGGTTTTGTTTGTGTTGATGTAATAGGGTCAATAGCAGTCCTCTTCCACAGTGGAACAGGGCAGGCTTGTAGTGTGAGATGGTTGGGTTATGAATAGTGCACCCTTCAAATTTGTCCCGGTCATTTTTGGTGTGTATGTATGTATGTGTGTGTGTTCATTATTACATGGAGTTCATTTGTCTAACATGACGTTACTAAAATTTTGTTTGTTTGTTTTGTTTCCATTTTCTTCTCTATTTCAATGGCCACGATGTCTGGGACAATTGTTCACAATGCTATGGCGATGATGATGATGGGGATGGTAACCATGATGCTATGGAGTTTCATTGTGGATCGAGGCTGTGTGACAGATTATACTCTATGCCTCCTTTCATAAAATAAGGAAAATGCATCAGCTCTATTCACTTTGAGCAGCTCCATGCCTATTCTTCTTTTTGTACTATTTGCTTTTCCTCATATATTTGGTGTCTCAAAATTTCCTCACTACAGATACAAGGCATTCTTTCTGATCTTTTACCCATTTCGGATCTTTTCTAAGGTATAATATTATTTTGATCTGAGAAATTTGCCTGACATTTCCTCTTCCAAGACCTGGCTTAAAGCCATCCTTTTCTTTAAATCTTTTTGTTTGAATTAACTTCAGTGCACTGACTCTATCCTGTGCTGTTTTAATGCATTCTTGTAGTGTCTTATATGTGTATGTTATTTAGAGTGTGAGCATGACGCTAAAAGATAAAAATAATGAATGTGGGTTACATGTGTAATTTATGTCTGTTTGCATTGTAGAATAGTAAGTGCCTAGAGCACTGTTAGGTGCGCCTTAAATGTGTATTAATACTATTATTATAATTGTGATATCCAGGTGGTTTCTAAGAAGAATGTTGAGAGTTAAATGGACAGCAAAGAAAACAAACGAGACGGTCTTGATCGAGGCAGACACAGGTAGATCGTTCATAAGGAAGATTAGGAAAGGACAGGCAACATTTATAGGCCATTTTATGAAGAAAAGGGAATTGGAGCACCTGGTCACAATGGGAGAGCTGGAGGGAAAGAGAGCACCGGGTAGATCCAGGGAGAAGATACTAGACGGACTTGCAGAATGGCTCAGGACAAGGAGGGTGGAAGAGATGCTTGAGGCAACAAGTGACAGAGACAGATGGAAGTCCATAACCGCCAACACCATGCGGCAAGGCACCTGATGATGATGATGATCCAGGCATCAATCAGGCCTGAGAGATACAGACAAGCCAGGCTAAGATAAGTAAGGTAAGATCAGTCTATTTTCAAGGGTGATAGATAAACACCACACATGCTTTTCTTCTTCATTCAGATCTTGCCTGATTGGGGAACTAAAAGTCTCTTAAGTAAATGACTGAATATCGATATATATTACTTGTTATTTCACACAAACAGATATTGACAAATGATGACAGAGTGAGAGGGAGGGGAGAGAGAGAGAGACATACATACATACATACATACATACATACATACATACATTCATACAGACAGACAGACATACATACGCACAGACAGACAGAGACAGAAACAGAGACAGAGACAGAGACAGACAGAGACAGAGACAAGACAGACAGACAGACAGATAGACAGACAAACAGACAGGCAAACAGACACACACACACACACACACACACACACACACAGACAAATACAGACAGACAGACAGAGAGACAGAGACAGAGAGATGCTGAAAATTGTCCCAGGCTGATTTCTTGGGGGACCAACTGAAACATGCGACCATGTAGTCACTTGTTCAGTCTTTGTCTACATCCCACTGGTCACATGAGAGTAAGCCTATATATATATACATCACTACAAAGCTATTTCATAGCTGTGGCACGTTGTAAGAGAATCCCTCAATATTGCACTTGATATTTCTCCTTCCAAGGTAAGTGACAACACTGCTTTAATTTTGCTTTAGTTTAGATATGTGGGTATTTCACGGTTTGTTTCTAATAAGAGTAAAGAAACCAAACTTTAAAAGATCATTAATCTAGAAAATGTTATTTGACTGATTGTCTGTGATGAAAGGTATATTCTTTAACAATTACGTTTTTAACGTTTCTGTACATTGGATTATACAGCAAATACTGTGAACCATGTGTCAACATTTTCTTCACAAAAGTCACCGTTAAACTGCAGTTGTGGGGACTCTCCTCAGATCCCCAAAATTGCAAGAGCATTGATTGTGAACTAATGCCATAATTTGACTTTGAATAAGTTTGTGAGTGGTGCATCACGTGGAAGAGTTTCATACACTTTATGTCTTTTATTAGCAGACGTGTTGCTTGGCATGGGGCATAGGTCACACGTGTTACGTGACTGATTCCATAAATATTCATCGCTATCATAGTAAAAATGTGTCACTGTTGTTGACTTGATTGAAGCTGGGGAAAAACGACCTTTTGGCGATCTTTTTGAGTTTTGTGATCAGTTTTTCGTATAGATACCAGATGGTGTCCAGATGTTCACCTTCTCCTGTGTCTATCGACCTCCACCTAGCTCTGCCAACAAGCTCACCACATCCATGTTTCTCTCTGACTTTGATCAACTTCTTGATTACTACTGTCTCTTACCTGGAAATCTCATCATTCTAGGTGACATCAATGTCCACTATGACAACACTCACCGTTATGACACAAGACATATCATCAACTCTCTGTCCAATCACAATATGACTCAACACATTTCTGAACCAACCCATCAAAAAGGTCACATTCTTGACTGGATCATTTCTCGTGATCACCAAAATTCCGCTACTGACAACTGCTTAGTTCTTTCTACCCGTCTAACTTCAGCCCTTCCATCTGACCACTCTGCAATTCTCTGTTCTCTCGACATTTCTCCTCCTTCCCGTACCATGCGCACAGTGACTCGACGCAATCTCAAATCTATCGACCTCTCCACATTTTCATCTGATGCCTCCCGTCTCCTTTGTGAAAAGTCACATAACCTTGCCGATGAATTCTATACTACTCTCCACCATCTTCTGGACACTCATGCTCCAGCCACAACCCGTCTTTTACCTGACCGCCCCCCTACCCCCTGGCTCACTCATGAGATCGCCTGTGCAAAACGTGCCCGCCGCAGAGCAGAGCGCCGCTGGCGCAAATCCAAACTCACTGTACACAGGCAACTTTTCCAAGCCTCTAAAACAAAAGTAT
>JAPXFY010005378.1:2500-10000 GCA_030674185.1 Monoplex corrugatus | reverse complement strand
TAGAGAGGTCAGTCGAGCTAAGGATTCATCTTTATGCTTTGTTGATTATACCAAGACTTCCGATTGGGTAAGGCACGAAGAATTGATAATCAACTAGACAGGCTCAGTATTTATGGAAAGGATCTCAGAATAATCAGAAATATGTATTGGGAACAAACAGCAGTAGTAGTGAGAATAGAAAACGATGTAAGCTCTTTCCAAAATACCAAAAGAGGGGCCAAGCAGGGTTGTGTTCTGTCACCAGATTTGTTTTCACTTTACAGCAAAATCATCACGAAAAACCTAGAAGAATACCCTGGGATAAAATTTGGAGGAAAAATGATAAAAAACATTCGTTACGCACATGACACTGTGCTAATTACAGAAAATGAAAGGGACCTACAAAACCTTGTGAATACAATAGAAATAAAAAGCATAAGTAAAGGGTTGGAATTAAATAGAAGAAGACTGAAGTCATGGTAATCAGTAAAAAAAGATCCCCTTATGCAAAATAACAGCAAATGCACAAATTTGATACAGGTTTATAAGTTCAAATATCTGGGAACGGTCATCTCACCAAATGGCAGATGCACATCAGAAATAGCCAGCACAATCGGCCAAGCCAGAACAGCTTTCAAAAAGATGAAAAGCGTTCTTATCAATAAATAACGCCAGGAAGAGAATTTTTGAATGTTATATAGAACGGAAACTGTTGTACGGTTGTGAGGGTGGACAGTCAAACGCAAAGTCAGAACAAAATTGAGGCACTGAACTGTGGTTTCTAACAAGAATGTTGAGAGTACCATGGACAGCAAAGATTACAAACGAGACAATTTTGAAGAAGGCAGACACAAGAAGATCATTAAAAAGGATTAGGAAAACACAAGCAACATTTATAGGCCATTTTATGAGGAAAGGGGAATTAAGAGCACCTGATAACACAACGGGAAAAACTGTAGTAAAATAACTTGTATAGTACTATACAGAGAAGCATAAACAAATGAAATCAGGTTATGGGTGTCGATGAAATCATAAGGAAGCTTGGCTGAACACAAAATGCAAAGAGATAGAAAACCGACACAAAATAGATCCCCAGGGTATGTACAGACGAACTGAAGAAATTGTCCACAGGAAAAATACATGCACATCAACTGGTTGCTTAAAATCGAAAGATGGCAGCTTATCATGGAAAAGACAAAATACTGGACAGATGGGGAGAGTACATTAAAGACCTTTTTGAGGATGACAGAAACGAAGAACACATTATAAAAAAGAACAACTTTGAAGGACCACCCATAATGAAAGATGAAGTTAGAGCAGCACTGAAAAAGATGAAACCAGGAAAAGCCCCAGGACCAGACAACATTACTACAGAGATGATTGAAGCCCTGGAGGAATTTGGCATAAAAAAAATAACAGTCCTCCTAAATGAAATTTACAACACTGGAAAAATCCCCAAAGATATGTCAAAATCAATGTTCATTGCACTTCCAAAGAAGACAGGGGTTATAGAATGCGAACTCCATCGCACAATCAGTTTGATGAGTCATGTAACAAAAATCCTGTTAAGAATAATCATGATGAGGACAAGGAATAGAATCAAAAGAGAAATAGCAGAAGAGCAGTGTGGATTTGTGGAAGGGAAAGGAACTATTAATGCCATATACATCCTAAGAACTATCATAGAGAGGTCAATTGAGATGAATAAGGATTTGTATTTATGCTTTGTTGACTATACCAAGGCTTTCGATCGGGTACGACATGAAGAATTGATCAACCAACTGGAGAGACTCAATGTTGACGGAAAAGATCTGCGAATAATCAGGAATATGTACTGGGAACAAACAGCTGCAATGAGAATAGAACCAAAACATCAAAATAGGAGTCAGACAGGGTTGTGTTTTGTCACCAGATCTGTTTTCACTTTACAGTTAAAACATCATGAGAAACCTAGAAGACCCTGGATTAAAGGTTGGAGGGAAAATGATAAACAACATTCGATACACAGATGACACCGTGGTAATTGCAGAAAATGAAAAGGACCTACAAAACCTTGTGAATATACTAGAAATAGTAATCAAAGGTCAGGGGTTGGAACTAAACAGCAGGAAGTCTGAAGTCATGGTGATCAGTAAAAATATGAAATCCCCTCATGCAACATAACAGCAAATGGCACAACCTTGACACAGGTTAATAAGTTTAAATAACATGGAACGGTCATTTCATCAGATGGCAGATGCACATCGGAAATAGCCGGCAGAATTGGCCAAGCCAAAACAGCATTCAAGAAGATGACAAGCATTCTTACCAACAAATGCCTATCAATTGACATCAGGAAGAGAGTCCTTGAATGTTACATAGAACCAATATTGTTGTACGGATGTGAGGCATGGACAGTCAACAAGCAAAGCCAGAGCAATATTGGGGCAGCCGAGATGTGGTTTCTCAGAAGAATGTTGAGAGTTCCATGGATAGCAAAGAAAACAAACGAGATAGTCTTGATGGAGGCAGACACAAGTAGATCACTCATAAGGAAGATTACGAAAAGACAGGCAACATTTATAGGCCATTTTATGAGGAAGGGGAATTTGGAGCACCTGGTTAGAACGGGAAAGCTAGAGGGAAAGAGAGCACCAGATAGACCCAGGGAGAGAGTGCTGGACGGACTTGCGAAGTGGCTGAAGACGAGGAGGGTGGAGGAGATGCTTGGGGTAACAAGAGATAGAGACAGATGGAAGTCCATGATTGCCAACGCCAGCGGCAAGGCACCTGATGATGATGATGATGAGTACTGTTATAATATTCTGCTTTATGTTTCGTGTAGTTCTGACAGTTTTGCCTGGTGGATGTGTTCATGTCGTATTGTGGTGTCAGTGCTTTGGGTCGTCAGTTGTTATGCAGTGAATGTGTTCTGCTTCGAGTTTTTTTTTTTCTTGTGAAGGACCACTACTTGTTGTTGCGCTGGTAAGTCAATATAAAATATTGGATAGCTGTTTCTTCATGATTATACCAGAGCTACTACTTTGTCGTCGCATTGGTAAGTCAGTGTGAGGTCTCTGTCAGCTCACTTCTTTATAGCGATGGCCAGCCCATGGGTTTATGCACAGGCTTAAGGCTTGTGCCACGATCACCATACACATGGCACCTGTGACGTCAGTGCATATGGAATTCGTTCCGAGCGCGGAGACGTCATCTTGAGAAACTGAAACTGAAACTGATCAAGAAATACCGGAGGTGGGAAGGAAGTGAACAAAACTCTCTTGTGTTCTCAACTGTCATTAAAAGTGTGGACTTATTGTCTTGTTTGATATTGTGGGACAGCTGGATAGGGTCTTCATCTAGAAGGGGTTTGAGGGCTTTCTTTTTGTGTATGTGCATTCAGATCCTAGCACGGTTTGACACAGGTAAACAGACAAACAGACAGATCAACAGACAGATCAACAGACAGAGTCAAACAGACAATAAAAAGTGATTACTTAGGACTCGTAGATATATATCGCCCAGTGTTTCATCAGCTGTCGTTGTTACGCCGGAAGTGACGTTTTCAGCAAAACCTGACACGTTTTCCACCGTTTCTGTGATGTTAAATTGACCGTGAGTGATGTTGCTGAACATATCGTTTCTTGTGCGTCTCTGTCTGGCAGGTTGGAAGTTGAATGGAAGCAGTTCTAGATGTCTGATCTGTTTATAAAAACACACACACACACACAATTAAGGTGGATGGTTCAACATGACAACTTTTTTTTCAGAAACAGTTCAGTTTCAGTAAGCGTGGTTTGGTAAAATTACAGTGCCACAAAAACCACATACGTAGTTATACAACTTACAAATCCCCCAACCCACAGAATTCAGACTACACAGACTGCACAGTGACAATATGTTGCCAGTGCAGTGTAAGCCAGTCCACCAGATCAGTGTGTATACACGTATCTGTGGCAATTATGAAAATGCCACCGATTGAAAAAATGACAATTGGAGGCATGATCAAACTGGAACTCAGAGGAAGAAACGAAGGTAAAGCCAGGTGTTTGCCTGTTGTATGTTTGTTTGATTCTTATGTATCTGCCTCTCTCCTCTGTCTTATCTTTGTCTGTTTCTTTGTCTCTGTCTGTTTCTGTCTACCACTCTCTGTCTCTGTCTCTCACTGTCTCATTTCCTGAAATGGCATATATAGATGTACAAAAATATGCAGAGAGTTTGGTCTCACAATCAGCTTGAAGAAAACTGAGATCTTAGGCCAAGGCTATAAAGAACCACCATCTCTACACATTGGAGACTACGACCTCAACGCTGTCCACAAATTTCAGTACTTGGCGTCCACTATAAGCGACAACCTTTCTCTGGACGCTGAAATCAGCGCCGGAATTGCAAATGCCTCATCTGTTATGGCTAAACTGAATAAGCAGGTCTGGTCCAACAGCAGTCTCACTGCAAACACCAAAATGCAGGTGTACAGAGCTTGTGTGCTGAGCACACTTCTCTACTCTAGTGAAGCCCGGACCACATACGCAAGCCAAGAAAAGAGGCTCAACACTTTCCATCTCCGCTGCTTGTGACGCATTCTCGGCATCCAATGGCAAGACAACGCCGATTACGCTGGCTTGGCCATGTGCATCGAATGGAGGATGGACGCATCCCAAAAGAAGTTCTCTACGGCGAACTCGCAAACCGGAAGCGAACTCCAGGCCGCCCACAGCTACGCTTTGTAGGGACCTTAGAAGCTCAGGGATTGACCAGGCTCTTGGAAGACTCTGGCAGAGAGGAGGAGAGCAAAAAGCGCAGATGAGAAAAGGGCTCTTCGCAGGCGACGTTCCAGAAACCAAACAACAGCGACTCAGTTTGTAAGTGGCAGATGTGACAGAGATTGCCACTCAAGAATCGGCCTGCGCAGCCACAGCAGAAAGTGCACGTCATGACCACAACACCTCCTGGTGCAGACTATCATCTCCTGAGGTGTACATGTAAAGAGGCCGAGGACGACGATAAATGAATACATATATAACAGCGAATGGCACAACCTTGACACAGGTTGATAAATTCAAATACCTGGGAACGATCATTTCATCAGACGGCAGATGCACATCAGAAAAAGCCGGCAGAATCGGCCAAGCCAAAACAGCATTCAAGAAGATGACAAGCATTCTTACCAACAAATGCCTATCAATTAACATCAGGAAGAGAGTTCTTGAATGTTATATAAACCAATACTGTTGTACGGATGTGAGGTGTGGACAGTCAACAAGCAAAGCCAAACAAAATTGAGGCAGCCGAGATGTGGTTTCTCAGAAGAATGTTGAGAGTTCCATGGACAGCAAAGAAAACAAACGAGATAATCTTGATGGAGGCAGACATTAGTAGATCACTCATAAGGAAGATTAGGAAAAGACAGGCAACATTTATAGGCCATTTTATGAGGAACGGGGATTTGGAGCACCTGGTCACAACGGGAAAGCTGGAGGGAAAGAGAGCACCAGGTAAACCCAGGGAGAAAATGCTGGACGGACTTGCAAAGTGGCTGGGGACGAGGAGGGTGGGGGAGATGCTAGGGGCAACGAGAGATAGAGGCAAATGGAAGTCCATGATTGCCAACGCCATGCGGCAGGGTACCTGATGATATATATATTTATATATATATGTATGTATGTATATATATATATATATATATTATAGATATATATATGTATATATATATATATATGTTGTGTTGTGTGTGTGTGTGTGTGTGTGTGTGTGTGTGTGTGTGTGTGTGTGTGTGTGTGTTACATATGTATGTATGTATGTATGCATGCAAGCATGTACGTATGTATGTGTGTGTATGTATGCATATATATATGTTCGTACGTACGTACGTACGTATGTATGAATGTATGTATGTATCTATGTATCTATGCATCTATGTATATATATGTGTGTGTGTGTGTGTGTATAAGATGGACGGTCCACCCCTGTCGATCCAATGAGGAATGAAAAGTCAGATTGGTCTTTATCATCTGGAAGGGGTCTTCATGTGGAATAAAAGACCAATCCTGGAGGTACATGTTCTTGTTCAGTTGCAGTATTGGAAGGTGCCCTGTTGCCCTGAGGTCTGTTTCTTCCAGTCCTATTGTTAGTGAACAACAGCTGTTCTGCACTGGTCTGATGTGGTTGTGTGCTGTATGCACTGCTGTCATTGGCAACCAGTGCTGCAGGAAATGTCTTGCCAGTAGTTGGTGTTGATGCCACAGCTGACGAGATGGCCTTCGGGCATTTTTGATGAAAGTGTTCCAGCAGCTGGATTTGCTGTCTTGCACCAGTACAGTCTGGTGCACGTGCTTCACAACAGTCTTTGTGGTAAGTCTGAAGCCAAGATTTTGCTACAACCTCCTGGTCAGCCTTCCAAAGGCGGAACTAGCCATGGAGATACCTAGCACTACCTCAGCATCAAGTAGTCCATTGCTGCTGACTGTACTGTGATAACCAGCAGAATATGTCTGTACTCCACCTCTCCTGGTTATCCATGACAAGAGGTCCATTGCTGCTGACTGTACTGTGATAACCAGCAGAATGTCTCTATACTCTACATCTCCTGGTTATCCATGACAAGAGGTCCATTGCTGCTGACTGTACTGTGATAACCAGCAGAATGTCTCTACACTCTACATCTCCTGGTTATCCATGACAATCAGAGGTGGTGACGCGTCGGAAGCCTGAGATAGTTGTGGCTGAAACATGACCTCTGTTTTGCTGAGGTTAAATACAAAGCCTAAGTATTTGCCCACCACAGCACATTAGTCAGTGATGTGTTTGATGTTCTCATGAAAACGTGCAGCCAGTGCACAGCTGTGTCAGAAGAGAAATTATTGCAGGATGGCTTTGAACGCTGTGATCTTTGCTTGGAGTGTAACTGATTACAGATATTTCTATTTGCCCAGAACTAGATGGATGCCCCAATATCAATATCTGTAAATGTAATAATCAACACCGCCATGAAGAGGATGGAGAAAAGTGTGGACGCTAGCGCATATCCCTGTTTCATTCCATTCTCCACTCTATTCTCAAGGACAAGCCGTTTTGAAGGCAACCAAACATTCATTATTCGCCCACAGGTCCTTTCACTTTTAACAGTGTCAAATACTTTGGTCAGATCTACAAACACCATGTGGATCTTCTGGTTTTGGTTTGTTCAACATTTGTTATGCAGCTTTATGCACACTGTGCACATTTGCTGAATAATGCATGTTACAGTTTGAAGTTTAGAATTAATTCACGAGAAATTCATCGCACTTGGACAATTCCATGTATTGTTCATTAAAAATATGCCATCTGCTATCAGACAGACGCCTTCCGTCTGTACCAAAAACTATACAGAGGTTTGAAATACAGGGGTGGAGCACAGGAATTATGAAAACAATGAGTCAAAATGACTTTGCAGATTAACGTTATACGAGCAGTTATGATGATGATGATGATGATAATAGTATCATTGATTATTATTATTATTATTATTATTATATTATTATTATTATTATTATTATTATTATT
>JAPXFY010005377.1:0-15142 GCA_030674185.1 Monoplex corrugatus | reverse complement strand
AATACACACAAACACATCGAACTGCTCAAATGTCCATCCATCACAACAGGGTATACCTAGACGTTTCGTTTCCCAAAATGGCTACGTCATGGCAAGATTAAATTCCACTGCAGTAAGGTTAATGAACTTCTTCTGGATTCATGATGGTCTCGTTTGTGGCTTGCTACTTTCGCCCTCTAGAACGTTGGTGTAATGTGCCTGTTCGTGGAATGAAAGAGAGATGAGAGGGAGAGAGAGAGAGACAGACAGAGATAGAGACAGGGAGACAGAGAGACAGATAGACAGATACAGATACAGACACAGACACACACAGACAGACAGAGACAGGGAGACAGAAATAGAAACCGGGAGACAGAGAGACAGAGACAGACAGACAAACAGACAGACAGACAGAAATAAAGACTTAGAAACAGAGAGACAGAGACAGAAATAGAAACAGGGAGACAGAGAGAGACAGAGAGATAGAGATAGAAACAGGGAGACAGAGAGAGAGACAGAGAGACAGAGAGACAGAGATAGAGACAAGGAGACAGAGAGAGACAGAGAGACAGAGATAGAGACAGGAGACAGAGAGACAGAGAGAGACAGAGAAACAGACAGGCAGAGATAGGGACAGGGAGACAGAAAGAGAGAGACAGATACAGACAGACAGACAGACATACTGACAAAGATTAAGAGAGAGATAAAGAGAGAGAGAGAGAGAGAGAGACAGAGAGAGACTGAGACAGAGACAGAGAGACAGAGACAGAGACAGAGAGAGACAGAGACAGAGAGAAACAGAGAGAGACAGACAGACAGACAGACAGGGACAGACAGGGACAGACAGGGACAGACAAAGACAGAGAGAGACATAGAGAGACAGAGTGAGACAGAGAGAGACAGAAGACAGACAAAGAATAAGAGAGAGAGAGAAACCGACAAATAGACATATAAATGACAATGACAATGACAATGATGCTTTATTTTTCAACGGTAAAAGCTATTGGCTAGAAGCCATTTTTCAAACTTGCCGTTGCTATTCTATACACATGACATTTGTTTACAGTAACAAGTACAGCATAAGGAAAATACATGTTGAATACTAAAATTAAGATACAATGAAATCAAGAAACGTACACAGTCACCACTTAGAGATAGGTAGATAGATAGATAGATAGATAGATAGATAGATAGATAGATAGATAGATAGATAGAGAGAGAGAGAGAGAGAGAGAGAGGGGTAGATAGTATAGATAGATAGATAGATGAGCAAGTAGATAAGTAAAGAAAGAAAGAAAGATAATGTTGATAGTGATAATAATAAAAATAAGACGAAGAAGAGGAAGAAGAAGAAGGAAAAGGAGGAGGAGGAGGAGGAGAGGAAAACACAGTAAACAAAATAGTAATAAGATAAAACAAAATAAAATGAAATAGAGGGAGAAGAAACATTACATGTGACAAATTTATAGAAGATAAATCAAGCGTCAAATAGACTAATGTTCTTACAATTAAATCAAAGAAGATGAAATCAATTTTCTGATTACACACAAAAAAATATTAACACTGCTACAAACAACAATTACCACTACTACCACTACTACTACTACTACTACTACTACTACTACTACTAAACCCAAAGATAATAAATGGAGGTAGAAAAAAGAGCAGTTCAGAAGGATGATTAGAGGGGGAAAAAAAGAAAAGAAAAAAAAAAAAGGGGGGGGGGAGGAGTAGCAAACATTGGGTCGATTGAAGGCATAAACACATAAAATTCTACAGGAGACAGAAAATCAACAGATGATATGAAGTCAAATAGACAAATGTATAGATAGATAAATAAAGTAAATTTTACTTTCGACAATAGGAAATTACAGTAATGATAAACGCATATGTATAATAGAAATATCATACATGTGTAAACAAATCAATAATTCATGTAATAAGACATCAATAAATCAAGAATAGTAACCATAATCAAGCGCCGTTTTTCTTGATAGGAGAAGAGAGATACAAGCATGATAGATAACAGTTGGAGAAAAGTGACAAATACAGACAGCAGATAAGAGCCAACCAAACAAACAGACAATATGGCTAACAGATAAGATGGGCAAGCAAGCAAAGCAAAAAACAAACAAACAAACAAAATGAACAAAGGCAATGAGAAATATAGAAGAAGCAAGACAGAATCAAACACGTCATAGAGTCATCAACAAATCATCGCATATAATACAGAAATAAATACTGGTTGGCTGTTTGAACTGTTAAAATATCAATAATGTTAAAGAGAAAAAAAAAAAAAAAAAAAAAAAAAAGAACACGAATTATCATTGTGCATACACACACACACACACACACACACACACACACACACACACACACACACACACACACACACACACACACACACACACACAAACACACACATTGACTAGATTAGATGTCATAGGTTGAAAGGCAGCTGACGTTATTGTTGCTAACTGAGGTAATCTACGACACTGACGTAAGGTATTTAAATAAAGTAACTTTGAAGGAAGAGAGTGATTGAGTGTTTGTGATATTTGGGGGGAGGGTGTTCCATAGTTGTGCACCAGAAAACGATAAACTATTTTTATATATGTCAATTCTTGGACGGATAATTTTGAATTGATTTTGTCTTGAGTTTGAGTATGATCGCACATTCTGATTAAACAAATTGAGAAGATATTGCGGAACATTCCTTTTTGATACTTTAAACATTGTGATACCTTTATTGAACATTAAGTGTGACTTTAGAGGGAGGATTCCTAACTTTTAAGTTTTTCATCTGTTGTTAAAGTGGGATCTGGCATGATAAGTTTTGCTGCCCTCCTATGTAAGGTGTTCAATTTTTTTTAGATGAACTTCACATGAGCTATCCCACAGTGTAGAGGCATAATCTATGTGCGATTTAATATGAGCATTATAAAATAATTGGCGTGTGTTTGTATCTGTTAGATATCTTAATTTGGACAGAATAAATAAGTTCTTGGAGATAATCCTGCATAAATAATCAATGTGGTTTTGCCAGTAAGATTATGATCAATGAGAACTCCCAGTAGACGGTGTTCAGGTATTTGTGCAATAGAATTACCTCTCAAAGACAGATTGAGTGACAGAGGGCCAAGCTGCCGTTTTTGGCGTGTGCATATAACCATACATTCAGTATCTTCTAAAGAGAGAAGGAGCGTGCTCGAGCGAGAGAGAGAGACAGAGACAGAGAGACAGAGACAGAGAGACAGAGACAGGGACAGAAACAGAGTGAGACAGAGAGAGACAGAAGACAGACAAAGAATAAGAGAGAGAGAAACCGACAAATAGACATATAAAGAGAGGAGCGCGCCCGTGCGAAGAGAGAGAGAGAGAGAGAGAGAGAGAGAGAGAGAGAGAGAGACAGACAGACAGACAGACAGACAGAGACAGAGAGACAGAGACAGACAGACAGACAGGCAGACATACAGACAAACAAACAGGCAGACAGACAGACAGAGGGTAGGGAAAGGGAGAGCACTTGTGGTGACATCACATCAGTGTACAAGTGTTCGCCTCCTCGCCCAGTTCGACACACTAGTTTACGGTCGACAGTCGAAAATGCAGCTTTAGTCAAGGGGGAGGTAATCTCCCATAGAAAGAGTGCAGAGTAGAATCTGTGCTCTCTCTCTCTCTCTCTCTCTCTCTCCTCTCTCTCTCTCTCTCTCTCTCTCTCTCTCTCTCTCTCTCTCTCTCTCGCTCTCTCTCTCTCCTCTCTCTCTCTCTGTTTCTCTGTCTCTGTCTCTGTCTCTCTCTCTCTCTCTCTCTCTCTCTTTCTCTCTCTCTCTGTCTCTGTGTCTGTCTCTGTCTCTCTCTCTGTCTCTGTTCTCTTCTCTCTCTCTGTCTCTGTCTGTCTGTCTGTCTGTCTCTCTCTCTCTCTCTCTCTCTGTCTCTTCTCTCTCTCTCTGTCTCAGTTCTCCTCTCTCTCTTCACTCCTCTCTCTCTCTCTCTCTCTCTCTCCTCTCTCCGCCCTCTCTTTCTTCTGTGTGCGCGCTCGCGTGTGTGTTTTGTGTGTGTGTGTGTGTACGCGCGCGTGGCGGAATATAAGGTGTGTGCTCCTGCGCTTTTGTGTGTTTTTGTGTGCGTATATGTGGAGTGTGTGTGTGTGTGTGTGTGTGTGTGTGTGTGTGAGCGCGCGCGCGGGCGTGTATTTCTGCTCGCGCGCGTATGCGAGTGCATGTGTGCGAGTGTTGTGTGTATTGTGTGTGTGTGTGTGTGTGTGTGTGTGTTGTGTGTGTGTGTGTGTGTGTGTGTGTGAGTGCGCGCGCGCGTGTGTTTCTGCTCGCGCGCGTATGTGAGTGCGTGCGTGCGAGTGTTGTGTGTATTGTGCACATATGTATACATGTGTGCTGATGTATGTGCGTGTGTTTGTGTTTCTGAGAGAGAGAGAGAGAGAGAGAAAGAAAGAAAGAAAGAAAGAGATACAGACAGACAGTCAGACAGACAGACAGAGACAGAGTGACAGAGAGCATATATGAGTGTTTGAATGGAGAAAAGAAAGATAAGAGCAGAGATATATCTCACGCGCAAAGACAGAAAAAAAATGGGCAAAATGTCGCCAGTCCAGGAACAAAAAGACACACACTAACACACTGAACCAAACAATCAAGCAAACAGTCAAACACAATCAGAGAATCAAACTCACATTTCAACAATACAACATACAAGCAAAGCCAGAGCAGGATCGAGGCAGCCGAGATGTGGTTTCTTCGAGGAATGTTGAGAGTTCCATGGACAGCAAAGAAAACAAACGAGACAGTCTTGATGGAGGCATACACAAGTAGATCACTCATAAGGAAGATTAGGAAAAGACAAGCAACATTTATAGGCCATTTTATGAGGAAGGGGGATTTGGAGAACCTGGTCACAACGAAAAAGCTGGAGGGAAAGAGAGCACCAGGTAGACCCAGGGAGAGAATGCTGGACGGACTTGCAGAGGGGCAGGGGATGAGGAGGGTGGGGGAGATGCTGGGGGCAACGAGAGATAGAGATGATTGGAAGTCCATGGTCGCCAACGCCATGCAGAAGGGCACCTGATGATGATGATGATGAACATACAATTAAACTCGCAATCATGAAAGCAAGTGTACGCTAACAAGTTTTATCAAGAAACAACCGAGATGCGGATGGGACCCAGAGCACCAATGCCTCGCCACTCTCCGGACAATCACCTCCCAAGCTCCCTATGCCAATTGATAACCATTTCATCAAACAAAGTGGAGAAGGGGGGGGAGGGGGAGGGTGGGTGTCCATTCTTTGCATGACCCATTCGGACCTAGCCATCAGTTATCTTATTTACAAACCAAACGGCGAGGTGAGAGAGATGGCAAACCCCGGGACATAGCCACAACGAGCACCAACCAGGTCCAGCCCAGTCACCGGACCAAACCGCCACACTCTGGATCTTCATCTCTCTTTCGGGCAGCCCGCCCTGCCACCAGCTCGCATAGGTGCAAACAAACAACCAAACGCACAAACAATCAAACACACAATTAAATCGCCAAACACACAAACAACCAAACACACACACAATTCAATACACAAACAACCAAACACACAAACAACCAAATACACAAACAACCAAACGCACAAACAATCAAACACACACACAATTCAATACACAAACAACCAAACACACAAACAACCAAACACACAAACAACCAAAATACACAAACAACCAAACACACACACAATTCAATACACAAACAACCAAACACACAAACAACCAAACACACACAAACAACCAAATACACAAACAACCAAACGCACAAACAATCAAACACACAATTAAATCGCCAAACACACAAACAACCAAACACACACACAATTCAATACACAAACAACCAAACACACAAACAACCAAATACACAAACAACCAAACACACACAAAATCAAACACACAATCAAATCGTGAAACACGCAAACAATCACACAAACAATCAAACACATAAACGATTATACACACAACCAAATAATCAAACACACAATCAAACATACAAACAATCAAACAGTGGATAAAAAGGGACCAAATCCACTGGACGAGGCGGCAGGGAAGTTTTTAGTCCTCTTCTTATTATCCGTTGTTTGGTGTTGTTTGTGGTCTGTGTGTGACCGTGCATTCGCGCTTGACAAAGGCCGGTTGGCCGAAAATTTGCGCTTGTCTTGTCTTGTTGTGTTGAATACGCGCTTACTTTGTTTTGCTTGTTCTTCTGGTTCCTGTATGGTTGGGCGCGTGCAGCCGCACTTGTTTTGGAATTCGAGCACAAGGTCAAACACTGAAAATCAAAATCGAACAAAAAGTAAACAAATCTAAAAAGTAATCTCACCCACACATCCATTCACACTTAAAACAAGAAGTAAACATGACATGTGGTGGTCCATCATGTCGGCCTATTTTATTTCCGATGCCATGTTGAAAACAACAAGCCAGCCTTTTCATTCAAAATAAACATATTTTCGAAACAGTTGTTTTTAAGTTAGTAATAATACCTTCGGCAAAATGATTCCGTGTGTGTGTGTGTGTGTGTGTGTGTGTGTGTGTGTGTGTGTGCGTGCGTGTGTGTGTGTGTGTGTGGTGTGTGTGTGTGTGTGTGTGTGTGTGTGTGTGATGCCTGTATGTGCGGGTGGGTGTGAAAAAAATAGAGATAAATGAAGGAGAGAGAGAGAGAGAGACAGACAGACAGACAGAGAGACAGACAGACAGACAGAGACAGAGATACACAGAGAGAGAGAGAAACAGTCAGACAGACAGACAGACAGAAAGAGAGAGGCAGAGACAGAGAGAGGGACAGAAAGATAGAAAGAAAAAAAGAAAGAGAAATTAGAAAGAAAGGGAGAGAGAGACAGAGACACAGAGAGAGAACTAGTCAGACAGACAGCGAGAGAGAGAGAGAGAGAGACAGAAAGTGACAGACAGACAGAGAGAGAGAGACAGAAAGATAGAAAGAAAGAGACATAGAAAGAAAGGGAGAGAGAAAGAGAGGGAGAGAGAGAGAGGGAGAGAGAGAGGGAGAGAGAGAGAGAGGGGGGGAGAGACACAAATAAAGAAAGGGAGAGAGAGAGACAAAGAGAGAGAGAAAGACAGAAAGAAAAAGACAAACAGACAGACACACAGACACACAGACACAGACACAGACAGAGAGGGAGAGATTCTTTGTTTAAAAAGTATAAAACCACATTTCAGAAAAAAGAAAGATTAGTTCGTTTTTCTGAAACTTGTTTTTATTCATTTTCAAGAAAGAATGTATACATGTTTAAAAAAAAAAAAAAAACACTTGTTGTTTAAACACAAACGATGTACATCAATTAGAACAAAAACGGCTACATTTCTCCTTCCCCACGGATCACAAGTATAAGAATGTCCACCCCCCGCGAAAGGAATCATGCTGAAAATAAGTACTTTGAAAAAAACAACAACAAAAACCCACTTAGGGTGTGGCGTTCTGCTTCCTGCGTCCATCACGATTATTCTGAGTATAGAACAGTGGGTACAAACAACATGTGTACAAACAATACTTTATTTTTTCCTATTTTCTCTGCCGATAAGCTTTCGAGGGGGAGATGCAGCTCTCCCCTGTCCACCAGAATCCTTCATTGTCAACCATGCTAGCAAAGCAAAAACTTAACCCTTTGACTCCTGCTCCCTGTCCACAAGCTTCCTTCATTGTCTACCATGCTAGCAAAGCAAAAACTTAACCCTTTGACTCCTGCTCCCTGTCCACAAGCTTCCTTCATTGTCAACCATGCTAGCAAAGCAAAAACTTAACCCTTTGACTCCTGCTCCCTGTCCACAAGCTTCCTTCATTGTCAACCATGCTAGCAAAGCAAAAACTTAACCCTTTGACTCCTGCTCCCTGTCCACAAGCTTCCTTCATTGTCAACCATGCTAGCAAAGCAAAAACTTAACCCTTTGACTCCTGCTCCCTGTCCTCCAGCTTCCGTCATTGTCAACCATGCTAGCAAAGCAAAAACTTAACCTTTTGACTCCTGCTCACTGTCCACCAGCTTCCTTCATTGTCAACCATGCTAGCAAAGCAAAAATTTAACCTTTTGACTCCTGCTCCCTGTCCACCAACTTCCGTCATTGTCAACCATGCTAGCAAAGCAAAAACTTAACCTTTTCACTCCTTACCCTATCCACCGACTTCCTGCAGGAATCTGGTGAACAGGGAGACGGAGTCAAAGGGTTAAATATTTGCAGCTGGTGGATAGGGTCTGGGAGTCAAAGGGTTATCGGACATGGGTCAGATGAATAGCGTTTGCCATAATAAAGTTGATTCTTTCAGTTATTGGACATGGGTCAGATGGGTAGTGTCTGCCATAGTTGAGTTGATTTTTTCTGTTATTGGACATGGGTCAGATGGGTAGTGTCTGCCATAGTTGAGTTGATTCTTTCTGTTATTGGACATGGGTCAGATGAATAGCGTCTGCCATAATAAAGTTGATTCTTTCTGTTATTGGACATGGGTCAGATGGGTAATGTCTGCCATAGTTAAGTGATTCTTTCAGTTGTTCCTTTCACATTTTCTATCCACCTTTTCCTAGGACACCCTCTTCCTTTGGATCTATGCCTTTTCGTGTTATAAAGCTTTGTAGGCTGGCTGTTCGCTTGGAAGACTTATGAGGTGACCGAACCATTTCACCCTCTTTTTTCTATACACTCTGGACATGGCACAGTCCCCACAGTGTCTCTGATGACTTCCTTCTGATCTTGTCTCGACGTGTGACTTTATTGTCTTTCTGAGAGACCTCATCTGGCAGGATGTTATTTTGTTGTTGTCGTTGTTGCTATTGTTTGTTGTTGTTGTTGTTGTTTTCTTTGGTGAAGTGTCCACGTCTGGCGCTGATAACAAAACCATGGTATTGTACAATAGTTTAATGAAATACATAATCACAAAACAAATGAATGATTTCCTGAACATTTGGTTTTAAATAGGTTTCATATATTTGTTTCGGTTGAAAGTACAACAATACCAAACCAATGAATGTTGTTTAACCCTTTCACTCTCGCACCCTGTCCACCACCATTTTGCATTGTCAACCATGCTAACAAAGCAGAAACGTAACTCTTTGACTCACTCACCCTATGCACCAGCTTCCTGCAGGAAGCTGGTGGATAGGGTGAGGGAGTCAAAAAGTTAATTTTTGTAGTTGGTGGATAGGGTGCAGGAGTCAAAGGGTTAATTAGCTAAACCGTTGCTTTTCAAATGAATTCCATGTATTGATTCAAAGAGTTAAGTGCAATAACATCACCTTATGCATGATCAGTGACAATTTTCTAATTTGCCGAACATTTGGTTTTAAATATATTCCATGTATTCATTCAATGTGAAAGTACAATAATACGAAAAGTAAGATCAATGAACGTTTTCAGATTTGCTTCTTATCTGCTTATTATTGTCTACAAAAAGTTCATTAGATATATTCAGTCTGTGTTCGTGACTTTCTCTAATTTTATATAATAAAATTATGTTTCTTTTGCTGATATGATTCAAATGTATCAAGTTTTTTTTTTCAATCTCCCCCTTTATTTTCTGTGATTTGTAGTGGTTGTTATCGCTGTTGTTGTTGTTGTGGGTGTTATTGGTATTGCTGTTGTTGTTGTTGCTGGTGCTGCTGCTGCTGTTGTTGCTGTTGCTGTTGTTGTTGTTTTTGTTGTTGTTGTTCCTGTTCTTGTTTTTTTTTTCTTGTTCTTGTTCTAAGAAAAGGGAAATTGTTTCATAACGACCGGAGATAGGTGTGTATCTGTGTGTCTGTGCACACGTGTCTGTTGGTCTGTAACAGAAAAGCATTACAAGATTCTCTCAGCTGTTTCTTGAAGGATTTTCCTTTTACCAACTTTGAAAACAGTGGCCCGGCAGAATGATTAAGACGTTCACCTGCCAATAGTTAAATTCGAGGTTCCAGAGTTCGTTCCCTGATGAGGCTTTGACTTTTCTCCTCAGTTTGACAGGAAAATCGAACTGAACGTCTTGCCCTTCGGAAACGGACGAAAACGAGTCGGACCTGTGTGCCTTCTGGCCTATGCACGCTGAAGATTCCACGGTAGTTGAAAAACATGAAGAGCAGGGCACTCGCCCGGCTGCCCTGGTATAAAACATTAATCCCTTCCCTTGAGGGCCAGTTAGCTTTCTTGCCTGTCTGAAGTCTTGGTTAAAAAAAATGGTTGGCGCTGCGTATGGCTATGCGCTCTCAAAGGGGAGAGTAGCCTGAGTTTCACATGGTAAATCCACTGTGTCAAAAGAAATTAATTCGACTATGACTATGGCTATGACTATGACTGTGAATATGACTATGGCTATGACTATGACTATGGCTATGACTGTGAATATGACTATGGCTATGACTGTGACTATGACTATGGCTATGACTATGACTGTGAATATGACTATGGCTATGACTGTGACTATGGCTATGACTATGACTATGACTATGACTGTGAATATGACTATGGCTATGACTGTGACTATGACTATGGCTATGACTATGACTGTGACTATGGCTATGACTATGACTGTGACTATGACTATGGCTATGGCTATGACTATTACTATGACTATGGCTATGACTATGACTATGACTATGGCTATGACTATGACTATGACTATGGCTATGACTGTGACTGTGACTATGACTATGGCTATGACTATGGCTATGGCTATGACTATGGCTATGACTATGAATATGACTATGACTATGACTACGAATATGAATATGACTGTGTCTATGACTATGACTATGTCTATGACTATGGCTGTGACTATGACTGTGACTATGACTATGACTACGAATATGAATATGACTGTGTCTATGACTATGACTATGACTATGAATATGACTATGACTATGACTATGAATATGACTATGACTATGAATATGAATATGAATATAAATATGACTATGACTCATCATCATTATCAGGTGCCCTGCCGCATGGCGTTGGCGATCATGGACTTCCATCTGTCTCTGTCTCTTGTTACCCCAAACATCTCCTCCACCCTCCTCGTCTTCAGCCACTCCGCAAGTCCGTCTAGCATTTTCTCCCTGGGTCTACCTGGTGCTCTCTTTCCCTCCAGCTTTCCCGTTGTGACCAGATGCTCCAAATCCACCTTCCTCATAAAATGGCCTTTAAATGTTGCCTGTCTTTTCCTAATCTTCCGTATGAGTGATCTACTTGTGTCTGCCTCCATCAAGACTGTCTCGTTTGTTTTCTTTGCTGTCCATGGAACTCTCAGCATTCCTCTTAGAAACCATGACTATGACTATGACTTTGACTATGACTATGACTATGACTATGACTATGACTATGACTATGAATATGAATATGAATATTAATATGAATATGAATATGAATACGAATATGAATACGAATACGAATACGAATATGAATACGAATACGAATACGAATACGAATATGAATTTGAATACGAATATGAATATAATCAGTTGCTTCCGACATCTGCTTTTTGTTTTCGCTATTGTGATATTCTATCATTCTCCTCGCATCGCTTCAAGTTTTATTTGATCTGATACTTTTTCGACGTTACAATGACTTTGAAAAATATGGATTTTGTTTGCTTTATTATTATGATTTTTTTTTTTTTGGGGGGGGGGGGGAGGAAGATTGGTATATTGGCTTCGCCATCTTGTTTTTGTCTGTTTGTTGTTTATTGTTTGTTTGTTTTGCTTGTTTGTTTGATGTTATTGTTGTTGTTGCTGTGTCGCTGTTCCTGTTGTTATTATTATTGCTGTTTTGTTGTCGTTTTTCTTCTTTTGTTCTTTTTGTTCTTGTTCTTGATTTTTTCTTTTTCTTCTTCTTCTTCTTCTTCTTCTTCTTTTCTTCTTCTTCTTCTTCTTCTTCTTCTTCTTCTTCTTCTTCTTCTTCTTCTCTTCTTCTTCTTCTTCTTCTTCTTCTTCTTCTTCTTCTTCTTCTTCTTCTTCTTCTTCTTCTTCTTCTTCGCATTCTTCTTCTTCTTCTTCTTCTTCGCAATTCTTCTTCTTCTTCTTCTTTTTCTTCTTCTTCTTCTTTCTTTCTTTCTTCTTCTTCTTCTTCTTCTTCTTCTTCTTCTTCTTCTTCTTCTTCTTCTTCTTCTTTTCTTGTTTTTTTTCTTTTTCTTTTTCTTTTTCTTTTTTTTTCTTCTTCTTCTTCTTCTTCTTCTTCTTCTTCTTCTTCTTCTTCTTCTTCTTCTTCTTCTTCTTCTTCTTCTTCTTCTTCTTTTTTTTCTTTTTCTTCTTCTTCTTCTTCTTCTTCTTCTTCTTCTTCTTCTTCTTCTACTCCTCCTCCTCCCCCTCCTCCTCATCATCCCCCTTCTCGTCCTCCTCCTCTTTCTTCTTCTTATGCCATTTATTCTATAGGCAATTAGAACATTTTTATTTCTGCAGGTAGATCGAAATATCTGCCTCTTATGTCTCAAGGCCATGACAATGTGCGTCATGACTATATCAAAATAAATTGTTGACAATATGTTTAGAATGGTCTCTAACCATGCATGAGTGTTTTCTAAATTTTGTAACGAAGAATGATGTTTGAAAATGTCTACTAGTTTGTTTTTTTCCAAAGAGCAGGTTGTGAGCGAAATATATATTGAAGACATGGAAATATAGATTTGTGGTCCAAACATCACAAATGTACGATATCCTGCTAATACTGCACTATTGTTGGACAATATCACCAGCATGAACATAATTATATACAGAATAGATACAGTGAACAAGAAGACAGGTCTAAGTCCAAGTGTCAAGAAGATGTAAGTAATGCACCTGGAAGGAGAAGAAAGTCAAGCATATCCAGATATTCAAAAATCAATGAGACTGCATAAGAAAATATGAGTTGTACTAAAGACATCGAAGTAATAGTAGGAATGGTAAAACAGAAAATGATCCAACTCAGTAACATTTGAAGAGACAGAGCTAGAGGCATACCAACAGCCCTTAAGATCAAAATTCTAAAATGTCTGATCTGGCCACGGCTGCCGTCTGTGTTGACAGGCCCCGTCGCTGTCCGGACCACTTCACGCTGTTGATGGTGTCAAATATCTCGGAGTGGTTCTTTCATACCCAGTTTCTGAGGTACTCAAAGTCTTCCTCTTTCTTTTCGCTTCTAGTTGTCCTTGTATTATATCGTTGTATTTCATCAGAAAACCTTTCTTGTTTCTGCAAGCATGCCCCAAAAATGTCATGTTTCTTTTATTTTAATGTTCAAACAGTTTTCCTGGGACATTCACTTTATGGTGGATACTTTCATTTGTTTTTTATCATCCCATTTCACTTCAAGAAGGCGTCTGTAAAACTACACCTCAGTTCAGTTTATCCTGTCAATGTAAGTTTTTTTCCTTTAAGTTCATCCCTTCTGCCCCATATATCATCACTGTCCATACTGGACTTTCCATTATTCTCATTTTTACATCCAAATTTAGTGAGCAGCATTTCCATATGTTACTTATTCAACCGTGTGTTGTTGGTCATTTCCAAACCTTGCACGAGTACCCGTTGAGCGGTAAGCATATTCTGTCTTGATGGATCCATGTATTAGAATTGTTTCAATATTTCTATCCCTTCTTACCCAATGCGTATAGGGTTATAACTGTTACTGTTAGTGTGCATTGACTTTGTTTTCTTTAGATTCAATTTCAGGCTCTTTTTCTCTTTGATTTCATTCAGCTTTTTTCGAAGTGCTGTTGGTTCATCGTGGTTGTTCACGCATAGGGCTGTTTCATCAGCATATCGTATGTTCTATACCCTTCTCCCCCAACGTTAATGTCTTGTTTTTCCATATTGGCATCTCTCACGACTTGTTCGGTGTAAACGCTGAACAGATGTGGCGACAGAATGTCTCCTTGCCTGACTCCTTTACCTATTTTGAAGACTTCTGTATGAGCACCATTCCAGCTTATTTTTGCCGTTTTGGTCAGCGTACAGAGACTGGATGAGAGCAATGAGATGAGCTGGGAATGTCATCTGCAGCAGTGTCTTGATACGTTCATTGTGGTTTACATTGTCAAAAGCTTTGAGGTAATCTATAAATACTATATGACTCTTTTCAAATTCGTCATCCGTACCATTTTGCTTTTCTGATAGGACTTACATGGCACATAGCATGTCTCCTGTTCCTCTTCCTGATCTAAAGCCAGCCTGTTCTTCTGCCATTTCACTTTTGATCTTTGCTTTTAGCCTATTCCGAATAATGTACAACATAATTTCGCTTGCATGACTTATCAAGACAATCGTTCTGTGATTGCTGCATTCTGTACCGCTGCCTGTTTTTTGGAGCATAATGAGTTCTCGCTGCCTCCAATTCTTCGGCCATTGACGAGTATTCCAGATCTTGCAGCATAGATATATGATGCCTTGACAGAGCTTAGACTGCTTGCGTTTAGCAATTCTACTGGGATGTTGTCAAGACAGGTGACTTGCTGTGCTTAAGGTTCTTTACAACGTATTCCACTTTATCTAGCAATAACCTCTACTGGAGGCAAACTTTGTCTTGATGCTAGTGAGCTGAAGTTTTTTGTTTGTTTGTTTTTTCACCATAGGTTTTTTCCACTTCTTCATAATTTCATCTGGTTAGTGAAGGTCTCTCCAATCAAACTGTGTATATTGAGCTGCTTGGACTGGAAGACTTTGTTTTTGACTGATGTTATTTTGTTAAATAATTCTTTACCTTTATTTTGTCTATGAAATTCTTGAATTTTGGAGCATTCATATTGTAACTACGACTGTCTGTCTGCTTCAATTTGTCGTTTAATTTCTCTTTTTAGTCGTTTGTATTCTTGCTTATTTCTGTCTTCTTTGGTTTTTTGTTGTTGTTATTTTTGGTAGATCCAAAACAAGTGTGACTGCCTGCGCCCAAGCAAACATGAACCAGAAGAACAAGAAAACCAATATAAGCGCGTATCCAACGCGACAAAACAAAAACAAAACAAAGAAGACAGAAATAAGCAAGAATACAAACGACTAAAAAGAGAAATTAAACGACAAATTGAAGCAGACAGACAGTCGTGGTTACAATATGAATGCTCCAAAATTCAAGAATTTCATAGACAAAATAAAGGTAAAGAATTATTTTGTCTCGTTGGATACGCGCTTATATTGGTTTTCTTGTTCTTCTGGTTCATGTTAT
>JAPXFY010005376.1:7500-15149 GCA_030674185.1 Monoplex corrugatus | reverse complement strand
AACGAAAATGTCATAAAAAAAAAACTGGATAAAAACTTTTAAAACAAATTCATAATTAAAAAAATTAAGTTGAAGTGCTTCCAGAAAAGGGTTTTAGTTCATAAAATTTTAAAACTACAAAACTGTTTTATCACATATGAATATAACGGGTGATGAAAAATTTTTCCTTTTGAAGAAGAGAGATTTGTCTTTGTCCTTTATAAACCCAAATTTCCTCTTTAAAGTGAATTACCACCAAAAGTATACACTGTGTATTCCCCCTGATGTTATAAATCCTCCCCCCTTCCCAAACCACTTCCCCTAGTCCTAAAATACGATTTGGGGCCTTTCCATCTCCATTTTTGTTGTTGTCTAATTTCCCTTTTTCTGAAACCCGGGGTTATGATTTTTCATTTGTTTAAAAAACACATTCAAGAAGATGAAAAGCATTTTTTACCAAAAAAATGCCTATAAATTTAACATCAGGAAGAGAGCCCCTTGAATGTTTTTATAAAAACCAATACTTTTTAAAAGGGATGTAGGGGGTGGACAGTCGCAAGAAAATTTCCAAAGGGGCAAGATTGAAGCAGCGAGTTTGTTTTTTTCTAAGAAGAAAGTTGAGATTTCCAGGGACAGCAAAAAAAAAAAACGAGACAGTTTTTGATGAAGGCAGACACAAGTAGATCACTCAAAAAGGAAGATGAGGAAAAGACAGGCAACTTTCTTTGGGCCATTTTATGAGGAAGGGAGATTTGGAGCACCGGGTCACAACGGGAAAGCTGGGGGGAAAGGGGGCCCCCAAAGTAAGCCGGGGAGAAAATGCGGGACGGACTTGCAGAGGGGCGGGGGACGGGGATTTTTTGGAGAGATGAAAGGGGCCCCAACGAGAAATAGACAGATGGAAGTCCATGTCGCCAACGCCATGGGGAAAGGGCACCTAATGATGATGATAAAGAAAGAGAGGGGGACACACTAAAAATGTTGGAGACAATTGCAACAGGCAGCCAACAACAGATATGCAAATATATCGTTATTGACGCCCTCGAGGATTGCCACTCTCCCCGGGTCCTTCAAAACATCTAAATAAAAGGAACTTTTTTGATCTAAACAAAAATTGGATCAGCTCGTAAACTCATCTTGGCTGGCTGGGGGGCCCATCTGCTAGACAGGTAAGTCTCTCAAGGAAGTACAAAAAAAAAAACAATCCAAGAAGGGGTTAAAACAATAACACCATAGCTGAAAAAACACACACACCACTGCAGCCAAAAAACTGTTTTTAACCAAACCTCCCCGAACCGAACGCAATTGCCCTTCTGCACTATTGATAACAAACGGTCGGTAAAGGCTTCCCAAATTTATTACATTCAGGCGGTCCAAAACCCAACAACAGTCAAGCGTGCTAAACCCCAAATCATTTTGACCCAAAAGCTGACCTTCAAAGTCACGTTGAAACCCTTTTCAGTCAAGTGTAAAATAAACGCCTATCCATCCTTTAACCCCTTTGAATCCAAGTCCCCCACCATCCTGCATTGTCAACCACGTTAGCAAAGCAAAAAAATTAACGTTTTAATCCCCACCCTATCCACCAGCATCCTGAAGGAAGTTGTCAGCCATGCTCTGGCCAACATCTGCAAACGCTTTCGGTGGTCCTGCTCTTGTACGTGGCTGGGAGGGGTGTAGCCTCGCCCTGGAGCCGGGGGGGGCTTGTCTGATGGGCAGGTTTTGTGTCTTACCGGTTTCTGCTCCCCTCATTCAGTCGCACGTCGGAGTTTCGCTCACCCGGGGATGCGAAATGAAGGGCCCGTTTTTCAACCCACAGTTGCGCTGAAGAAGTCGGGCCCGGGGTCGCCGATGAAACTATGCAAGTGAGTAGCCCTTTTTCTGAAGACTGTTTAGTACGGTAGTCATTAGATTAATAAGTTTACATATCCCGGCAACGATCAACTCACCCCGACGGCAGATGCCCATCAGAAAAAGGGCCCGCAGAATCAGCCAACCACCCCAACATTCAAAAAGATGGAAAGCATTCTTACCAACAAATGCCTTTTTTCCCCCCCCCCCCCCCAAAAAACGTAAAGGAAAAAGACTTCTTGGAGTTATATAGAACGCCAATGTTTTAAAGGTTGTAGGGGGGACTGGGCCAAAAAGCATAGCCAGAACAAATTGAGTGTTCCATGGACGGGAAAACAAACAAACAAACAAACAAAAAACAAAAACAAACGAGATAGTCTTGATGGAGGCAGACACAAGGGGGTCATTCATAAGGAAGATTAGGAAAAGACAGGCAACATTTAGAGGCCATTTTATGGAAAGCTGGAGGGAAAAGAGCACCCAGGTAGACCCGGGGAGAAAATATTGGACAGACTTGTACAGTGGTGGAAGCTGTGCTTTGGAAAACAAGGGATAGATACATATGGGGGGCCCATGATCACTAACGCCATCCCAGCAGGACACTTGATGATGATGATCATGCTCTCAAAGAGTGTTCATGTACATTCTTCAAAGAAAATCTGAATCAAGGCTTTTTCTTTTTTTTGCTTGTTTGTTTCTGTTCGTTTTGTTTTTGTCCTTTTTTGTTTTGTTTTGTTTTGTTTGTCAAGCAATGTTGACTTTTGTACCACCATGAAACCCAGTTTTATTGCTTTTGTGATTCCTGTATGATTCAGTGATGGTAATGTTTCATCTAGACACATTTAAGAAAACCTTGCCAACATCTGTTTACATAACAGAGACACACCTTTCTCCGGAGGTATGAAAACAAAATGTCAGCGTATTTTCAAGAAGAAAGAAATAAGACAGACCAACGTAACGTATGTTAAAAAAAAAAACAAAAAACAAAACATAAAATACTTTAGGAAAACGAAATTAAAATGAAAATTCAACTTATAAAGCACGGCTAACTTTCAGAGAACAATTTCTTGATTGAGTATTTTGCCTGTGTGTTTTGGGAAGGAGGATTAGGGAACCTTTGTAAAAGAATTTGAAAATGGTGGTGAAGGTCATGGTCACAGTTGGGGAATGGTGTGCGTGCAGTAGGTGCTCACGTGCAGTCTGGCCCACACTATGGCACGTGCAGGCCTTGAATGGCAATAGAGAGCCACACTGAGGTCACACAGAGGACGTAAGGCACGATCAAGGGGGAAAAACAGAGTGCGTGACGGTCGATGGTCGGGAAACACCGCTGACAGCGTGGCCGGGGTCTTTCAATCAGATGCTGATTTATTTCCCCTTTATCGTGAGTAGGTTGCGGGGTTTTTTTTCCCATTGTTAGAGATGAGGGTTAAAGTTGTTAAGTGTTTCCCATCATCGAAGATGAATGTCGCTGAGTTATTCCCCATTCCGGAGATTTGGGTTGCTGAGTTATTCCCCATTATCATAATGAGTGTCGTTGAGTTGTGCTCCATTTTCACAGCTTAGGGGTTTGGTGAGTTATTCCCCATTATTGGAGTTCAGGGTTGCTGAGTTATTCCCCATTATTGGAGATTAGGGTTGCTGAGTTATTCCCCATCATTGGAGATTAGGGTTGCTGAGTTTTTCCCCTCATTGGAGATTAGGGTCGCTATTATTCCCATTATTGGAGATTAGGGTTGCTGAGTTATTTCCCCTTTCGGAGATAAGGGGTTTCTGAGTTATTCCCCATTACCATAGATGAGTGTCGTAGAGTTGTGCCCCATTTCACAGATTAAGGATTGTGGGAAATTTTTCCCATGATCAAGATTAGGGTTGCTGAGTTATTCCCCATTAAACAGGATTAGGATTGCTGAATTATTCCCATGATCAGATATACGGTTGCTGAATTATTCCCCATTATTTGGGGATCAGAGTTGCCAAATTTATTCTCCATTATCATAAATGAGTGTCACTTAGTTATTTCCCAATATCGGATTTTTACAGGGTTTCCCGAGTATTCCTGAAATTTTCGGAGATGATGGTTGCTGAGCTATTCCTAAATATCAGAGTTTACAATTTCCGAGTTATTCCCATTTTTCAAAAGATTAGGATTGCTGAGTTTTTCCCCAAATTATTGATGTTTTATAGTTGCTGAATTATGCACCATTATCGGTGATTAGGGTTGCTGAGTTTGTTTCCCTGATCGTAGATTAGGGTTGATGTGGGTTTTTCCCCATTAACAAAGGGTTTGGGTTTTTGAGTTAGTCCCCATTATCAGAGATGATGTCGCTGAGTTAGTCCGCATTATTGGATAAATAGAGTTACTGAGTTATTCCCCATTATTGGATAGTAGAGTTGCGGTTTTTTCCCATTATTGGATGTAGAGTTGCTGAGTAATTTTCCCCCTTATTGGATGTTTAAAGTTGCTGAGTTATTCCCCATTATTGGATGTAAAGTTGCTGAGTTATTCCCCATTATTGGATGTAGAGTTGGGTGAGTAATTCCCCAGTATTGGATGTAAAGTTGCTGAGTTATTCCCCATTATTGGATGTAGAGTTGCTGAGTTATTCCCATTATTGGATGTAGAGTTGCTGAGTTTTCCCCATTTTTGGATGTAGAGTTGTTGAGTTATTCCCCATTATTGGATGTAGAGTTTTCTGAGTAATTCCCCCTTATTGGATGTAGAGTTGCTGAGTAATTCCCCCATTATTGGTGTAGATTCTGATTATTCCCCATTATCAGAATCGAGTGTCACTGAGTGATGGTCAATTATCGGAGGTTAAAGTTGTTGAATTATTCCTTAATGTTGGAGATTAGAGTTACTGTCTTATTTTATTTGAAAAGTGTTGCAGAGTTATTTCCCCTGAAACACAGATTAGGGTTGCTGAGTTATTTCCCATTTATCAGATTTATGGCTGCTGAGTTACTCCCATTAGCTGGGAAGTTTTAGTCTTTTTCTCCCCAAATTTGTGTATCTGGTGTTTGTTGTTTATAATCTTACGATTGACAAAAGCCAGTTGCCGAAAATTTGCACCTGTCTTGTCTTGTTGTATTAAATACGCGTTCTTATTCTTTTTTCATGTTTTTTCTGGTTCCTGTTAGTTTGAGCGCGGGCCAAAGTACACTTGTTTTGGATTTGGGGAGTTTATATGCTCTTTCGCTTGTTTTGTTCTTTAATTATTCTTGTTGTTGTTCATATGCGTGTGTGTGTATGTATGTATGTATGTATGTATGTATGTATGGGTGTGTGTTTTGGGGTGTTGTGTGGGGGTGGTGTGTGTTGTGTGTGTATGTGTGTGTGTTCTTGTGTGTGTGTTGTGTTGTGTGTGTGTGTGTGTGTGTGTGTGTGTGTGTGTGTATGTGTGTGTGTGTGTGTGTGTGTTTGGGTGGGTGTGTTGTATGCCTGTAGTGTGCGTCCATGCGTGTGTCTGTAGAAATAAAAAGATGAAATAAGAAAGAAAGAAAGGAGAGAGAGAGAGAGAAGAGGAGAGAGAGAGAGAGAATAAGCAGACAGACAGACAAACTGACAGGCAGACTGGACTGACAGACAGAGAGTAAAGGGGGAAAAGGAGAGGAGGGAGCGAGGAAGAGGGAGAGAAGAGAGGGGGAGAGAGAGGGAGAGTGGAGAGAGAGGAGGGAGAAGAGAGAGAGAGAGAGAGAGAGAAAAGGAGGGAGAGACAGGCAGACTGACAGACAGACAGACAGACAGAGACAGAGAGACAGACAGAGAACAGAGAGACAGAGAAAACAAGAAATGGGCCAAGAAATAAAGAACTAGGCAAGTTTAAGGAAACACACAAGCAGGTAGACTGACAGATAAACAGTTTGTTAACCGACAAAACTTCCAGAGAACGAGAGGATTAAAGGATTAAAAGGATTTAAAAGACTTTCAACTTTCCGTTGAGCCAGGAAGCCCGGGTTATTTTGTGTTCTTTGGGTTTTGTCACTTGTTACATAGTTTAACTTTGTTTTACCTTTTTCTGCACTTTGTTTTGCATTCTTCTGCACTTTGTTTTGCCTTTTTCTACACTTTGTTTTTCATCCTTCTACACTTTGTTTTTCATTTTCTATACTTTGTTTTGCTTTCTTTTACACTTTGTTTTGCGTTCTTCTACACTTTGTTTTGCTTTCTTGCTAACTTTGTTTTGCGTTTTTTCTACACTTTGTTTGCATTCTTCTACACTTTGTTTTGCTTTCTTCTACACTTTGTTTTGCCTTCTTCTACACTTTGTTTTGCTTTCTTCTACACTTTGTTTTGCCTTCTTCTATACTTTGTTTTTCCTTCTTCTACACTTTGTTTTGCTTTCTACTACACTTGTTTTGTTTTCTTCTACACTTGTTTTGCTTTACATTCTTACACTTTGTTTTGCCTCTTCTACACTTTGTTTTGCTTTTTATTCTAAAACTTTGTTTTGCCTTCTTTTATACTTTGTTTTGCCTTCTTCTACACTTTGTTTTGCCTTCTTTACACTTTGTTTTTTTCTTCTACATTTTGTTTTGCTTTACATTCTACACTTTGTTTTGCCTTCTTCTACACTTTGTTTTGCATTCTTCTACACTTTGTTTTGCTTTCTTCTACGCTTTGTTTTGGCTTCTTCTACACTTTGTTTTGCTTTCTTCTACGCTTTGTTTGGCTTCTTCTACACTTTGTTTTGCTTTCTTCTTTCACTTTGTTTTGCTTTCTTCTTAACTTTGTTTTGCCTTCTTCTACACTTTGTTTTTACCTTCTTCCAAAACTTTGTTTTGCCTTCTTCTACCCCTTTGTTTGCCTTCTTCTACACTTTGTTTTTGCCTTCTTCTACCATTTTTTTTTTCTTCTCTTTCACTTTTTTCACTTTCTTCTACGCTTTGGGTTTTCCTTTTCTGCACTTTGTTTGCCTTCTTCTGCACTTTGTTTTTTCCTTCTTCTACACTTTGTTTGTCTTCATCTACACTTTGTTTTGCCTTCTTCTACACTTTGTTTTGCTTTCTTCACACTTTGTTTTAAAATTTTTCTACACTTTGTTTTGCCTTTTCCTCCACTTTGTTTTGATTTTTTCTCCACTTTGTTTGCTTTTTTCTCCACTTTGTTTTGCTTTTTTCTAGACTTTGTTTTGCTTTTTTCTACACTTTGTTTTGCTTTTTTCTCCACTTTGTTTTGCTTTTTTCTACACTTTGTTTTGCTTTTTTCTACCTTTGTTTTGCTTTTTTCTACCTTTTGTTTTGCTTTTTTCTAAACTTTGTTTTGCCTTTTTCTACTTTTTGTTTTGCTTTTTTCTACACTTTGTTTTGCCTTTTTCTACACTTTGTTTTGCCTTTTTCTACACTTTGTTTTGCTTTTTTCTACACTTTGTTTTGCTTTTTTCTACATTTTGTTTTGCCTTTTTTCTACACTTTGTTTTGCCTTTTTCTACACTTTGTTTTGCCTTTTTCTCCACTTTGTTTGCTTTTTTCTACACTTTGTTTTGCCTTTTTCTACACTTTGTTTTGCCTTTTTCTACACTTTGTTTTGCTTTTTTCTACACTTTGTTTTGCTTTTTTCTACACTTTGTTTTGCTTTTTTCTACACTTTGTTTTGCCTTTTTCTACACTTTGTTTTGCTTTTTTCTACACTTTGTTTTGCTTTTTTCTACACTTTGTTTTGTTTTTTCTACACTTTTATTTGCCTTTTTCTACACTTTGTTTTGCCTTTTTCTACACTTTGTTTTGCTTTTATCTACACTTTGTTTTGCTTTTTTCTACACTTTGTTTTGCTTTTTTCTACACTTCGTTTTGCCTTTTTCTACACTTTGTTTTGCTTT
>JAPXFY010005376.1:0-2500 GCA_030674185.1 Monoplex corrugatus | reverse complement strand
TCCAGTAATTAATGGAAAAACCTCCCGGGAAGTAACGATAGACTGGAGAGGGTACGAAACAAGAAACCCCTTTTTATCACGTCAAGAGAAAGCCATAAATGAAATTTTTTTTCCCATATTCGGGAAAATGAAAAAATTGGGAAAAAAGACAAACAACGTTTAAATGACATTTTATAAAGGCCAAGAAATTTGAGCATGGGCAAACAGGGAAAACTAGGGGGGGAAAAAAGCACCATATAGACTCAGTGAAAAAAAAATCAGTTTTGCAGAGTGGATGAGGGGGGGAAAGGGAAGGAGTATTCTTGCAGCAACGAAAAATAAATTTTGTACGGGGACCATTATCGTCAAACCCCTTTCAGCATGGGACATGAAAGGATGATGATGATGATGATGATGATGATGAGATGATGATGATGGGTGTGGTGGCGATGGGGAGATGATGATGATTTAAGATGATATGATGATGATGTTGATGATGATGATGATGATGGGGTTTTGATGAGGGTGATGATATGATGAGATGATGATGTGGTGGGGGGTGGTGGTTTGGGGAGGTGAGGGTGATGATGATGATTTTTTTAGATGATGAAAGATGATGATGGGGTTTGGGGGTGATGATGATATGAAAATGATGATGATGATAATGAGGGTTTATGATGGGGATGGTGGTAGTGGTGTGGGGATGGTGATGAGGTTTATGATTTTTTTGGGGGTGGTGGGGGGGTGGTGATGATGGGGATGATGATGATGAGGGGTGGGGGGGGTGGGGATGATGGAATGATGAGATGATGGGGGTGGTGGGGTTGGTGGTGATGATGAAAGATGATGATGATGAGGGTGATGATGTTTAAAAGAATTTAAGGGTAATGATGATGATGAATGATGATGGGTGATTTATGGTGGGGGGTGGGGGTGGGGGTGATGATGATGAGATGACACGACGACGAAGACGACGAAAACGACGACGAAAGATGACTGAGACGATGATGGGGAATGACAGCGGGAAACTAAGCGGATTTAAAAAATTTGGGGCTTTTTTTGTGTGGGTGATAGGGCAAGTCAAAAAAATTTAAACGAAATAGGTTTTGGGTTTTTTTTCAGTCCATTTTTTTTTTTAAATTTTCTATTTATTTTTGGGGTTTTTTTTATTTTTTCTTCTCTTTCTTGAAAATGAACGCAAAAATACACGTCATTTCAATGTAACCAAGATTGTTTCCCAAAAACAACTGATAAAAAGGGTAGTTTTAATATTTCAAAACCCCAAAAATAAAGTAGGACCTCAAGACGTGGCCAACTCATAGGTTTATGTTTAAGGCTTACGGTTTGTGCCAAAATCTTTTTCGATTTTTCTCCATCACATGGGACCCTGGGGTCAGTGAATAGGAATTAATTTTCCCCGACGTAGAGACGTCAACTTAGGAAAAAAACTAAGCGCACCCCCAAAAAAAAAATGGAAACATTAAGATGGGCAGCAAAAAAGACCAGTTGTAAATGTCGCAGGCGGGATTGAACTCGAGATATTAATCTGGGAAACCCCCCGTTTTATTTTTAAATTTCAGTTTTAGTTTCAATTTTCAAGAGGACGTTCGACGCGCCGGGGTTTAATTCCAATGCACCCAACGTCACAGGTGCCATGTGGGGAGAAAAATCCAAAAAATGATCAACGGCATAAGCTTTAAGCCCTTTCACACTAACTCATGACTGGTCAGGTCCCGAGGGCCCCGCCTAGATAGTTTTCCCTAACCCTTGGGGGCGTAGGGGGGGGAAGTTCAGAGACCCCCAAACTTTTTCCCAGGCCACATCACGAGGGGGGCACCCATCCCCTCTCCCCCGGGTTCCCAAAATTTAATTTCCCCTTCACATGTTTTTTTTTATAAAGACTTCGGGAAAAAGGGGGGAAAAGGGTAAAATGGTCTTCAAGGGGTGGGGCCTGGGAAACAAAACAGATTTGGAAAAGTCTACCGCCAGTGACACGCAATACGAAAACACTCTTTTGCAGAACACCCCCAAAAAGTTTTTTTTTTTTGTTTTTTGTGTTTTTGTTTTTTTTTGTCTTAAAAGGGAAACCCGATATTATTTGGAGCCTACCTCCATGTACACAAAACAAAAAGGGTGGACGGGCTTTTTTTGGAACATGAGGGAAAAAATTTGTTTGTTTTTTTTTTTTTTGGTTTTTTTTTTTTTAACGGGAAAAATTTTTTAGGGAGCCTACCTCCTGATAAAATTTCGAAAAAAAGGGGGAGCTTTTTGTAGAACATAAAAAACTTTCAGGGGAAATTTTTTTGTGTTGTTTTTTTTTTGTTTTCCCAACAGAAACATTTATTTTAAAAGGGGGCTACCTCCAGCGATACACAAAACGGAATGGGGAGTTTTCATTCAACATGAGGGAAAATTTTTGCGGATTTGTCCATTTGGTTTTTTTGTTTTTCTTGTTTTTTTGTTTGTTTTTTTGTTTGTTTGTTTGTTTTTTTGGGGGTTTTTTTTTTGTTTGTTAACAAAA
>JAPXFY010005375.1:7500-15150 GCA_030674185.1 Monoplex corrugatus | reverse complement strand
AGTAGGATAAAAAATGAACGAAGCGGGAAATGATACAAAAGGGAAAAAAAACCCAAGAAAAAGGAAATATAGAACAAAAGAAGGAAGAAAAGAATGAAAGGGAGTAACTGATTGACCAACAACTAACTGACTGCCCTGACTTAGTAGCCATCGACCTGTTTGCCAACCATTTCTAGCTAACTATCCAACTATCTTGCTCATTACTTCATACGTGGAAAAAACCCAAACTGAAAAATTTAAAAAACCGACTTAAACCAATAAACTACATGTACCCAAAATTACTGATTAACTGAGTGACTGACTTGTTAAGAAACCCAAACCCAAAACTAACTATTTACTAAAAAAATGAACCACCAGCATAAAATACCCCCACCCCCAAATATTCTAACTCACTTACTTCATTATTTCACTCACTTATTTATTCACACACACACACACACACACACCCCACAAAAACACACACACACACACACACACAGAGAGAAAAACAAAACACAAAACACACACCCCGCACACACATGCACAAACACACACACACAAAACACATATATATATATAAAACACACACAGATACACAACAGACACACACACACACAACACACACAACACACACACCCCGCACACACACACAAAAACCCCACACAAAAGACACACACCCCCAAAAAAACACACACAAAAACACCCCACACACCCCCACCACACACAAAACCCACACACACACACAAAAACACAAAACACACACACCCCAAAGACACACACCCCTACACAAAAAAACACACAAAACACACACACACACAGACACACAGACACACACACACACAGACACGTTGTTGAAGTTAATTGTTAGTGTTAAGTTCTCGTTCCATTTTACTGTTTCCCCACCTGCTAATGTCTTTTTCCTCTGTCTTCCCTCTGCCCAAATCCAACCCGTCCAACTATCGTTCTACATTTTATTTTGTTCACTTTTTTTTTATTTCCCCTTCCCCCCTCCCCCGTCTAATATCACTTATAGTGAAAAGACGTTAAATCAAAGAACGAGCGAACACACAGACACACACACACAGACACACACAGACACACACACACAGAACACACACATAGACACACACACACACACACACACACACACACAACACACACACACACACACACACACAACACACACACACACACACACACACACATTCACTCACTCACTCACTATCTAAATGACTGACTGACTGACTGACTAACCAACCAACCAACACTGAGCCAGTAACTATCTCCATTTCATCTCTTTTTCGTCTCCCTCTTTCGTCTTTTTCATCTCTCTGCTACTTCACCCACAGAGTCAGTAATGATCTCCTTTTCATCTCCTTTCATCTCTCTCCTTTTTCACACACTGTGATGGTTAATTATCTCCCTTTGGTGTCTTTTTCATCTCGCTTACATCTCTCTTCCTCCTTCACACATTGGATCAGTTAAGCATGTCTCTTTCATCTCTCTCTTCCTTCACACCAGCCATCTCCCTTTCGTCTCTCGTTCATCTCTCTCTTCCTTCACACCAGCCATCTCCCTTTCATCTCTCGTTCATCTCTCTCTTCCTTCACACCAGCCATCTCCCTTTCATCTCTCGTTCATCTCTCTCTTCCTTCACACCAGCCATCTCCCTTTCATCTCTCGTTCATCTCTCTCTTCCTTCACACCAGCCATCTCCCTTTCATCTCTCGTTCATCTTTCTCCTTCTTCACACAATGTGTCAATTAATTATCTCTTTTTCAGTTCTACTTCAACACTGTGTCACTTGTCATCTCTCTTTCATCTCCCTTTCATCTCTCGTTCATCTTTCTCCTTCTTCACACAATATGTCAATTAATTATCTCTTTTTCAGTTCTACTTCAACACTGTGTCACATGTCATCTCTCTTTCATCTCCCTTTCATCTCTCGTTCATCTTTCTCCTTCTTCACACCAGCCATCTCCCTTTCATCTCTCGTTCATCTTTCTCCTTCTTCACACAATGTGTCAATTAATTATCTCTTTCAGTTCTACTTCAACACTGTGTCACTTGTCATCTCTCTTTCATCTCCCTTTCATCTCTCGTTCATCTTTCTCCTTCTTCACACAATGTGTCAATTAATTATCTCTTTTTCAGTTCTGCTTCAACACTGTCTCACTTGTCATCTCCCTGTCATCTTTCTTTCGTCTCTCTCCTGCTTCACACACTTAATCTCTGATTCACTGACCAACCAACCAACCAACCAACCAACCAACCAACCGACCGACCGACCAACCAACCCACCAACCAACCAACCGACCGATCAACCAACCAAGCGGCCGACCGACCGACCAACCAACCAACCAACCAACCAACCAACCAACCAACCGACCAACCAACCAACCAACCAACCAATCGACCGACCGACCAATCAACCAATCAACCAACCAACCAACCAAAACAACCAAACAAACAAACCAACACCAACCAACCACCAAACAACCAACACGACGACCGACCGACCGACCGACCGACCAACCAAACCAACCAACCAACCAACCAAACAACCAAGCAACCAACCAACCAACCAACGACCGACCGACCGACCTACCTACCAACCAACCAAACCAACCAAACAAACAAACCAACCAACCAACCGACCGACCGACCAACCAACCAACTAACTAACCAACCAACCAACCAACCAACCAACAACTCACTCACTCGCTCACTCGCTCACTTGCTCACTCTGCCCTCACTCACTCAACCACTCACTAAAAACAAAAGTACTAATGAACAAACAAGTGAACGTTTGTGCGTGTGTACGTCTGTGCCTGTACACGCGAGAATGATTGTATTCCTTCGCAATTTTTTTTTCAACATCGTTTTACACATGTGCCGTTAGAAATATATATATGCATGTTATACATGCAGTCTTGTATGTGGACGTTAGCACTTCAGCGCTTGTGGCCACATGCTGTGTGTAGTTTTACACGCTTTTGCCACAGCGCCTCTTTCACACACAGTTTAACCCTTTGACTCCTGCAGCCTGTTCACCAACACCCTACACTGCTAACCATGCTAGCAAAGCAAAAAGTGAACCCTTTGACTCCATCACCCTATCCACCAGCTTCCTGCAGGAAGCTGGTGGATAGGGTGAGGGAGTCAAAGGGTTAAGTTTCTGCAGTTGGAAGATAGGTGCAGGAGTCAAAGGGTTAATTACCAATCTCCCTTTCATCCCTATCATCGATACACGTTCTCTGTTACTCTATGCCAATCCACAAGGACGAGGGAAAGGGAAGGGAGAGGATGATAGTAGAACAGAGGAAGGTTTTCCTGGCTCTGGTCATGAACAGAAAGATGTGATCCCATTCATCTCATTAATTAAGTAGCTGAGTAACTCCGTGGCCAAAGACACGAAAAGCATTTTCATTATCTAAGTAACTAGGTAAGTAATAATGATGATGGAGCTTCTCGTCGGTAGTGTAGGGGAATAGGCGTTCTGGTCCTTTATAGTCTGGTGTGGGTCTTTATATTTCACGTTTCTCTTTTACATTTCTGAAATGTGGTTTCTAAGAAGAATGTTGAGAGTTCCGTGGACTATATGATGTGATGTGAGTGATGTGATGTGATGTGATGTGATGTGATGTGATGTGATGTGATGTGATGTGATGTGATGTGATGTGATGTGATGTGATATGATATGAATGACATGACATGACATGACACTATACGATACGATACAATACGATACGATATATGTTATGATATTTGATATGATATGATAATGATATGATATGATATGATATGATATATGATATATATGATATAGATATGATATGATATGATATGATATGATATGATATGATATGAATATGATATGATATGATATGATATGATATGATATGATATGATATGATATGATATGATATGATATAACAAGACACGACACGATACGATACGATGTAACATGATATGAAAATTTATGTTAACCTGTAACATTAAGCTTTTATCTTGATCAAAAGCCACAGCTGAATCTTTTAAAATGCAAAATGATGATTACGGTGCTACAGATTCAAAGATATGTTCCACCCAGCACAAAGAGGTGACTCGTTTACAGATCAATCAATACAATTCTTTCTGTAGCGTACAGAGCAATGCATTCAGAGGCCACAGACATCTAAGGGTCCAAGAATGTCCACCATGTTTATTCACACACACAGCACACACACTCCCCAGACACAGATTAGCGTGAGGTTTACTGCCTCTGTAGTTTTCAGTATCACTCTTAACCCTTCGACTCCCCCACGCTATTTGCCAACTGCAACACCTTAACCCTTCAACTCCACACCCTATTTGCCACCTGCAACACCTTAACCCTTTCGCTCCTGCACCCTACTTCCCACCTGCAACACCTTAATATAACCCTTTGTCTCCCATACCCTACTTGCCAATTGCAACACCTTAACCCTTTGACTCCCACACCCTACTTGCCAACTGCAACACCTTAACCCTTTGACTTTCACCCCAGGCACACACACCTTAACCCTTTGTCTCCCACACCCTACTTGCCACCTGCAACACCTTAACCCTTTGTCTCCCACACCCTACTTGCCACCTGCAACACCTTAACCCTTTGACTTCCACACCCTACTTACCACCTGCAACACCTTAACCCTTTGACTTCCACATCCTACTTGCCACCTGCAACACTTTAACCCTTGTTTTCCCACACCCTACTTGCCACCTGCAACACCTTAACCCTTTGACTCCCACACCCTACTTGCCACCTGCAACACCTTAACCCTTGTCTCCCAGACCCTACTTGCCACCTGCAACACCTTAACCCTTTGACTCCCACACCCTACTTGCCACCTGCAACACCTTAACCCTTTGTCTCCCAGACCCTACTTACCACCTGCAACACCTTAACCCTTTGACTCCCACACCCTACTTGCCAACTGCAACAGCTTAACCCTTTGGCTCCCGCACCCTACTTACCACCTGCAACACCTTAACCCTTTGACTTCCGCACCCTATTTGCCAACTGCAACTCCTCAACCCTTTGACTTCCACGCCCTATTTGCCAACTGCAACATCTTAACCCTTTGACCTCCAGCACCCTAATTACCAACTGCAAAAGCTTAACCCCTTGGCTTCCTCGTCAGAATTATGACATATGATATGATACATGATACATGATAATTATAGGATATTGTACAAAATTATATGGTGTGATAAGATATGAACAGATATGATATGATATGTGATATGATGTGATATGTGATGTGATATATGATATGATATGATCTGGTATGAAATGGTATGATGTGATATGATATGATATATGATATGATATGATATGATATGATATGATATGATATGATACGATACGATACGATACGATACAGTACGATACGATACGATACGATACGATACAGTACGATACGATACGATACGATACGATATGATATGATATGATATGATATGATATGATATGATATGATATGATATGATATGATATGATATGATATGATATGATGTGATCTGAGGCGATGCGATGCGATACGATACGACACGAGACGACACGACACGACACGATACGATTCGATACGATACGATACGATACGATATATGATATGATACGATACGATACGATACGATACGATACGATACGATACGATACGAAACAATACGATACGATCGCTACGATACGATACGATACGAAACAATACGATACGATACGATACGATACGATACGATACATACGATACGATACGATGTAACATGATATGAAAATTTATGTTAACCTGTAAAATTAAGCTTTTATCTTGATCAAAAGCCACAGCTGAATCTTTTAAAATGCAGAACGATGATTACGGTGCTACAAATTCCTAGAAATCTGTTACACCCAGCACAAAGAGGTGACTCGTTACAGATCAATCAATACAATTCTTTCTGTAGCGTACAGAACAATGCATTCAGAGGCCACAGACATCTAAGGATCCAAGAATGTCCACCATGTTTATTCACACACACAGCACACATACTCCCCAGACACAGATTAGCGTGAGGTTTACTGCCTCTGTAGTTTTCAGTATCACTCTTAACCCTTCGACTCCCCCACGCTATTTGCCAACTGCAACACCTTAACCCTTTCACTTCCTCGTGAGAATTATGACATATGATATGATACATGATATGATACACGATACATGATAATCATAAGATGCTGTATGATATGACATGAAATAATACGACATGATGAAAATTCCCTCACCCTATCCACCAGCTTCCTGCAGGAAGCTGGTGAATAGGGTGAGGGAATCAAAGGGTTAAGGTTGTGATTTACTACCACGGTTGGTAATACAGGATGCTGGTAGACAGGGTGCGGGAGTCAAAAGGTTAAAATCAGCGAGCTAAAACAAAACAAAAAACAAAACAAAAAGAAGACTGCTCTGGCATTAATGGATCGTCAGTGTTGATAGCCTTTACGACCTGTCTGCCAAGCCATTAGGATGGCTGTAGACTGTGCCAGCCATCACTGAGTAATTTCTCTGCTCCAGAACGTATAACGTGTGTTGAAAGACCCTAAGGGGGCTGTTGTCACAATCGTATAATCTCTGAACAAGTGATATAACGCTATCTGCGTTTGGTCCGTGTGGCGGTAGTAGTAAGAGACCCTGGGGAGAGCTGGACAGTAGAAGATCGTGAGAAGAGAAACCACCACCACCACCACCACCACCACAGACACACACACCTCCATCCTTCAAGGCAATTTTTTGGCCCTGAACTCCTTACACTCTTTGGGGGCCAAGCCACATCCAGGTCCTGACTCTTGGATGTCCTTCTGATGTCGTCTTATTTTGTTCTCCACCTGGGTTTAAATTTGCGCCTCCAAGGTAGTCAGACACCTTCAGGCCAGGTCATTCTTGTGATGGATGTCTTAACCACTTAGCTGTTGGGTACCCACTGTACATGGGAACATTTTCAGTCTTACGAGATTTACTTTGTTTTCCCTTCTAACAAACATAAAGTAATTATTTTCCATCTTATATAGGAAGCTAGAGAGTTCTTGAATGTTATATAGAACCGATAATGTTATGCGATTGTGAGGCGTGGACAGTCAACAAACAAAGCCAGGACAAGATTGAGGCAGCCGAGATGTGGTTTCCAAGAAGAATGTTGAGAGTTCCATGGACAGCAAAGAAAACAAACGAGACAGTCTTGATGGAGGCAGACACAAGAAGGTCATTGATAAGGAAGATCAGGAAAAGACAGGCAACATTTACAGGCCATTTTATGAGGAAAGGGGAATTGGAGCACTTGGTCACAACAGGAAAGCTGGAGGGAAAGAAAACACCAGTAGACCCAGGGGAAAATATTGGACGGACTTGCAGGGTGGCTGAAGACAAAGAGGGCAGAAGATGTGCTTGCGGCAACAAGGGATAGATGGATATGGAGGGCCATGATTGCCAACGCCATGCGGCAAGGCACTTGATGATGATGATGATGATGATGATGATGATGATGATGATGATGATGATGATGATGGTGATAATGATGATGATAGGAAGGTAAATAGCAACATCAATGATTAACATTATTTGGGTACATCATATAATCTTATATCACTTGTTTGGGATTTCTTGGTGTTCTGGTTCTATTTTCGTG
>JAPXFY010005374.1:7500-15154 GCA_030674185.1 Monoplex corrugatus | reverse complement strand
ACAGAGACACAGACAGCAGACACAGACAGAAAGACAGAGACGAGAGAGAGGTATTCTCTAGCTATTTTTCCCATCACCTGTTTGTCCAATCCACGTGGCATGACGCTGCTGATGAAGCTGGAGAAGACAGCGTTAGAGATGAAGATGGAGATGAGGAAGGAGATCTTCTCTCCACTCTCTGGAGGAATCAGGAACACCAAGCAGTTCATCAGCGTGAACAGTCCCATGGGACCAGCACGGTCATCCCATAAAACAACACCTTACGCCTCATCTTTACCTTCACTTTGGCCGCTGTGTTCCTCTCTTGGAAACTGATTCCTTCTGTCATTTCTACTCCTACATCTGTCAGTGCCCATTCTCCTCCGGCCGAGTAGTCTGACAGCAGTCGCGAGTAGCTTCTGTTTTCATATTCAGAAGTTCTTACAGAAACACGATTGCACGGCAAGGAAAAGATCGTGAACGTACACTCCTGTTCATCAAAGGGAAATGACATGAAATTAAGGGAACAGGAGATTTTCAGGTTGATTGAGAAGCTGACGATCGTGAGACCAGAGTGAAGTAGGCAGAGTGGAATCTTATCATCGAGTACGATGTCATTCCTCTCCACAGCGTTCAGCACAGACAAAGCTGGTGTCCAGAGTTCCGACGAGTCCAGCTCAACCATATCTACTCCATCGTAGTCACTGGTGTTCCATGCTAGTCCTGTCTCGAACCACGACAAGGAGATGTAACCAGTCATCTCAGGACTTGGTCTGCAGGGTCCAAACTCAGGATGTCCACAACCGAAAATGTTAAATACACATAGACCGTGTCACCCTCTGCGCCACCGTCCACTGCTTTACCTCCTTCGGCATCGATTATGGACTGAGTGATGGTGGGAGGTAGCTTCTCTTTTGCGATTGTGTGAAACCTGATTTCCTGAATCAGTTTTAAGTAAGACAGTTTCCTTGAGTCAGACACTACAGGAAGCGAGGCATCACACAACCTTTCGCAACAAGGACTCAGCAGCAGGCCGTAGATTATGACAAGGCTGAGGTATGGGCTAACAAAGATATTCATGATGGCGTTTTGGGTTTGTCTTTTCTGTTTTTTTGTTTTTGTTTATTTCTCAGTTGATTTTGCAATGTTCCTGATTTTTTTTCTGCATGGTAGTGTTTAGCATAGATGAAAACTGCAGGAAATCTCTGTCTCTGAAGATGATGAGATACAACACGAAATATCTGTGTCCATATCAACAGTGACAATGGACATAAGGTCAATTGTAGTCTTATGTCAAATCAAAAATAAACAGCAGAGCAGAATCTCTTTGTATAACGATGCCATAACTAAGTCACATGACTGTGTCCGAATTGTTGATAAATGTAGAACAATATTATTAATTATATTTACTACATCCAAAGTCAACCACTATCTGTTATCAATTCATGCACAGCACATCCAAAGTCTTTTGGAGCTGTTATCTACTATTAATTATATCTAGCACATCCAAAGTGTTTTTGCTGCTGTTATCTAAACCAGCAGAACAAAGTTCACTAAGCCATCTGTAGAGTTTCTACACACCAGCTGTTTAGTCTGTTTGCTAACTTAAAAAACAAAAGTCTTTATATAACCATCTCTAGTTTTCACACAAAACCTTCCTTGCACACCAATTTTCTTTCTTTTCTTTTCTTTCTTTTGTGTGTGTGTGTGTGTGTGTGTGTGTGTGTGTGTGTGTGTGTGTGTGTGTGTGTGTGTGTATGTGTGTGTATGTGTGTGTGTGTGGTGTGTGTGGTCAAAACATAACTGTTGCTTTCAGCTGACAAGCTCGTTTGGTTGTTAATATTTACACAAATCTATACAACCACTTTCAAAGTCAACTGCTAATAGAGCTCAACAAAAGAAAGCTGAAATACGTAGGCTATTGTGATCAAAAACATCAAAACAGATTTGACATCAACGGTCCTGCAAGGGGAAAGTTGAGGCAAGGAGAAGAAAGGGACAACCGCACACCTCCTACTTCAACAACGTCGCTGATGTCTGTGGTCTGGGTATCCAGGAAGTCGCCCACAGATGTTTCAATCGTGTGACCTGAAGAAGACTTGTGACGTCCAGCGTGGCTCCTACCGCCGATCCCAGCGAAGGAGAGAGATGAGGTGAGGTATCAAAGTCGAGGCTGAAGGATGAAGAGGTGGGCGACGAACATAAAACATTTGATCAATCAGCTTATCGGTTCGATCTGCTCCCAGCAGAAGCACAGAAGTCTAGGTGGATGCTCCTAGTCAGCTATAATGTTATGTTCCATTAATTTTCAACCAACCACAGTGGTTGTAGCTTTGGATGATGATGATGATGGTGATCAAAGCACACATTGCTGTGAGATCGCTCACTTCAGCTTCACAAGTACAGAGAAAGAATTGCTGTTTCTCTTTTCAAAGTCTGAACACCTGTAAATTAATGGAAGATATTTTAGACAGAAAACAATCATATCTTGACTTTGCAAATTCTGAACATTGAAAATTGAAGATACTTTACAGGCAATCACTTCGATGTCAAAAACGTAAAGCCCCATAAAATACTTCAGACCAAAGTACTGTTCCTTCTCTGTCAAATTCCTCTGTTCATACTCTGTCAAAACACAGAAAACTTAGAACCTTACGAACACTTCGGATCAAATTTATGTTGTTTCAAATTTCAGACCATAAACGCGGACAGAACGATAAACGCTTCAAATTTAAGAAGTATACGTTCAGATTTCTGAGACAAAAAGCCTACAAAATACTCGTAAAACCGTCAGAGAAAAACCCCACTCACTGTTACTTCTCACCAGACCAGCAGCATTGATCAGACTGATGCAGACTTTATCTGTGAAATATACGTTGGTGTAGAGAATCGATCGTAGCTCTGTTTAAAATCAAACCAGTCGGCCCATTACACTGATTGCAGTATCACAAGTCTTCAGTACCAGGTTTTCGACACCAACATGGAAATCTGTTGAAATGTGATTATTGACTCCTCTGCCTGCTAATGAAAATTTCAGGCGAACGTGTTTGGATTGCAATGAACTGACACTGTGACTGGCATTGAGTGAAGTTGGTTCAAATGGAACTACGCACCTTGGTGAAATTGTTATGTAATGGACAGGATATAACTACACAACATGGTGAAATTGTTATGTAATGGACAAAATAGAACTACACACCATGGTGAAATTGTTGTGTAAATGGACAAGATAGAACTACATACTATGGTGAAATTGTTATATAATGGACAAGATAGAACTACACACCATGGTGAAATTGTTGTGTAATGGACAGGATAGAACTACATACCATGGTGAAATTGTTATATAATGGACAAGATAGAACTACATACTATGGTGAAATTGTTATATAATGGACAAGATAGAACTACATACTATGGTGAAACTGTTGTGTAATGGACAAGATAGAACTACATACTATGGTGAAATTGTTATATAATGGACAAGATAGAACTACATACTATGGTGAAATTGTTATATAATGGACAAGATAGAACTACATACTATGGTGAAATTGTTATATAATGGACAAGATAGAACTACATACCATGGTGAAATTGTTATATAATGGACAAGATAGAACTACATACTATGGTGAAATTGTTACGCCATAGACACGATAGAACTACACACTTTGGTGAAACTGTTACGCCATGGACAAGATAGAACTACACACCATGGTGAAATTGTTACGTTATAGACAAGATAGAACTACACACCATGGTGACATTGTTACGTTATAGACAAGATAGAACTACACACCATGGTGAAACTGTTACGTTATAGACAAGATAGAACTACACACCATGGTGAAACTTTTACGCTAAAGACAAGATAGAACTACACACTTTGATGAAATTGTTACACCATGGACAAGATAGAACTACATACTATGGTGAAATTGTTACACCATGGACAAGATTGAACTACACACCATGGTGAAACTGTTATGCTAAAGACAAGATAGAACTACACACCATGGTGAAACTGTTACACCATAGACAAGACAGAACTACACACCATGGTGACATTGTCACGCTATAGACAAGACAGAACTACACACCATGGTGAAATTGTTACGCTATGAACAGATAGAACTACACACCATGGTGAAATTGTTACGCTATAGACAAGATAGAACTACACACCATGGTGAATTGTTACGCTAATAGACAAGATAGAACTACACACATGGTGAAATTGTTAGCTATAGGACAAGATAGAACTAACACATGGTGAAATTGTTCGTAGGCAAGATAGAACTACACCATGGTGAAATTGTTAGTAATGGACAAGATAGAACTACACACCATGGTGAAATTGTTATGTAATGGACAAGATAGAACTACAGCCATGGGTGAAATTGTTATGTAATGGACAACAACAGATAGAACTACACACCATGGTAAAATTGTTATGTAAGGACAGATAGAACTACACACCAGGTGAAATTGTTATGTAATGGACAAGATAGAACTACACACCATGGTAAAATTGTTACGCAATGGATAGATAGAACTACACACCAGGTGAAATGTTATACATGGACAATTAGAAACTAACACCAATGTAAATTGTTACTGAATGGACAGATAGAACTACACACCATGGTGAAATGTTATTACATGACAAGATATAGAACAACACACATGGTGAAATTGTTATGAATGGACAGATAGAACTACACCATTGGTGAAATTGTTATGTATGACAAGATAGAACTAACACACATGGTGAAATTGTTAGCAATAGACAAGATAGAACTACACACATGGTGAAATTGTTACGCTATGACAATGATAGAACTACACACCATGGTGAAATTGTTATGTATAGACAAGATGAAACTACACCCAGGTGAAATTGTTACGCTATGGACAAGATAGAACTACACACCATGGTGAAATTGTTACGCTATGGACAAGATAGAACTACACACCATGGTGAAAATTGTTGATTAATGGTACAACTAAGATAGAAACTACACACACATGGTAAAATTGTTATGTAATGGACAGATAGAACTACACACCATGGAAAATTGTTATGTAATGGACAGATAGAATACACCTATGAAATTGTTAGTAATGGACATAGATAGAACTACACACCATGGAGAAATTGTTATGTGATGGACATGATAGAACTACACACCATGATGAAATTGTTCCGCCAAGGATCAGACGAACTACACACTTAGGTGAAAATGTTACGCCATGGACAAGTTTAAACTATACACCATGATGAAATTGTTACGCAATAGACTAGATTGAACTACACACCACGGTGCGGTTATTACACAATAGACTAGATAAAAACTACACATAATGGTGACATTGTTACTGAATGGAGTGAATAGTAGAGCTTACACACTATGGTGAAAATATTACGATATAGAACAACACACTATGGTGAAGTTGTTAAGCAATACACAATATAGAACTACATTCCATGATGAAATTGTTACGCTATAGACAAGATAGAATACACACCATGGTGAAATTGTTATGCCATCGACAAGATAAAACTACACACCATGGTGAATTTGTTACGCTATGGGTCAGATAGAACTACACACCATGGTGAAATTGTTATGTAATGTACAAGATAGAGCTACATGCCATGGTGAAATTGTTATGTAATGTACCAGATAGAACTACACACCATGGTGAAATTGTTATGTAATGTACAAGATAGAACTACATGCCAGGGTGAAATTGTTTAGTAATGGACAACAATAGATAGAACTACACACCGTGGTGAAATTGTTATGTAATGTACCAGATAGAACTACATGCCAGGGTGAAATTGTTTAGTAATGGACAACAATAGATAGAACTACACACCAGGGTGAAATTGTTATGTAATGTACAAGATAGAACTACATGCCAGGGTGAAATTGTTTATGTAATGGACAACAATAGATAGAACTACACACCAGGGTGAAAGTGTTATGTAATGGACAAGATAGAACTACATGCCAGGGTGAAATTGTTTAGTAATGGACAACAATAGATAGAACTACACACCGTGGTGAAATTGTTATGTAATGTACAAGATAGAACCACACACCAGGGTGACATTGTTAGTAATGTACAAGATAGAACTACATGCCAGGGTGAAATTGTTTAGTAATGGACAACAATAGATAGAACTACATGCCAGGGTGAAATTGTTTAGTAATGTACAACAATAGATAGAACTACACACCATGGTGAAATTGTTATGTAATGTACAAGATAGAACCACACACCATGGTGAAATTGTTTAGTAATGTACAACAATAGATAGAACTACACACCATGGTGAAATTGTTATGTAATGTACAAGATAGAACCACACACCATGGTGAAATTGTTATGTAATGTACAAGATAGAACCACACACCAGGGTGAAATGTTAGGTAATGTACAAGATAGAACTACATGCCAAGGTGAAATTGTTTTGTAATGTACAACAATAGATAGATAGAACTACACACCTGGTGAAAGTGCTATGTGATAGACAAGATGGAAACACACACCCTGGTGAAATTGTGACGTAATGGACAACAATAGATAGATAGAACTACACACCAGGGTGAAAGTGTTATGTGATGGACAAGATGGAAACACACACCATGGTGAAATTGTGATGTAATGTACAACAATAGATAGATATAACTACACACCAGGGTGAAAGTGTTATGTGATGGACAAGATAGAACTACACACCATGGTGACATTGTTATGTAATGGACCAGATAGAACTACACATCATAGCAAAATTGTTACGTAATGGACAAGATAGAACTACATACTATTGTGAAATTCAAAACAAGTGTCACTGCCCGCGTTCAAGCAAACAGGAACCAGAAAAAAACACGAAAGAAGAATACGAACGCGTACATGTATTTAATACAACAAGACAAGACAGGCGCAAATTTTCGGCCAACTGGCCTTTGTCAAGCGTAAGATTACAAACAAACAAACACCAAATACAAACATTTTCTGAGAAAAAGACTTAAACTTCCCTGCTGCTGTGTCCAATGTAAGAAAAGGAATAAACTGACATAAGATGACATCATAATGTGTTTTTGAGTAAATATGATGTCAATGCGGAAATGAGAACTATGACGCACTAGCGAATAGTAGTGTTTGGAATGTAATGGATACCAGTATTAAATAATATGAAGAGAAAATATAGGCATATGTTCGACAGAATGGGAAAATGTTTAATCAAAAGGTATTAAATAATGCAGAAGTGTTCGACAGAATGGGAAAATATTTAATCAAGAGGTATGGCTGATGTAAATGGATCGTGCCTAGTGCAACGAAACTGGTCTGACCTTGGAATAGGAAGAAAAACATCCTAAACCAACAGCCAAGGGGCTGAAGGGAAAACCAGAGTCCCTGGAGAAAAAAACGTTAGTCAGACGTGGCTGGGCCTGTCTTGTGAAAGGAGAATTCAAACAGATTGAATATAGAATAAAAATGAAAATAAAAGTAAAAATAAAAAGGCATATGTGCAGCCGCAAAGCCAATACCTCACTGGGATGGGAAAATGGTGATAATGTGGTCTATTTCAGTAAATCAACATCGAGATAAAACATACATGGATTCAAGTGCACATTAAAAGAAGACAATAGTATGCATA
>JAPXFY010005374.1:0-2500 GCA_030674185.1 Monoplex corrugatus | reverse complement strand
ATATTTACATACATACATACATACGTACATACATACATACATACATACATACATACATACATACATACATACATACATACATACATACATACATACGTAGATGGATAGACGGACAGATAGATAGCGGGAGAGACAGAGAAACGAAAGGTAGGAAGAGCAGAAGACAACGAGACAGAGACAGAGACAGAGGACAGAGAGAGATGAGACAGAGAAGAGACGAGAGAGAGAGAGAGAGAGAGAGAAGAGGAGAGACAAAGAAACAGACAGAAGACACAGAGAGAGAAAAGAAGAAGAGAGACACAGAGAGAGAGAGAGAGAGACAGAGACGAAGAGAAAGAAAAGAGAGAGAGAAGAGAGAGAGAGAGAGAGAGAGGAGAGAGAGAGAGAGAGAGAGAGAGAGAGAGAGAGAGAGAGAGAGAGAGAGAGAGAATGAGCACAGAAGCACAAGAAATTCGCAGATGATTTGATTTCTATCTTTGGTCGACATCATTCATGTAATTTAGTACTGAATTCGTTTAGATATGTAATACATAGACGTAGAATTCATGTCACAAAAATCGTTGGATGTCTATTTTTCTCACGTTATATGCTCTGGCTACATCAAGTTCTCGTGTAAGCAGCTGGAGGACTTTTTACCTGTCCACTGGCCTGACTGTCTATACATCATCTTTATCATGTTCTGTTCGTATTTAGACAGTGTGTACATCGTTTTTATCATGTCTTGTTCACTGTTCTGATTGTCTCTACATCATCTTTATCATGTCTTGTTCACTGTTCTTATTGTAATCATCTTTATCATGTCTTGTTCACTGTTCTGATTATCTGTACATCATCTTTATCATGTTCTGTTCAGTATTTAGACGGTCTGTACATCATATTTATCATGTCTTGTTTACTGTTCTTATTGTAATCATCTTTATCATGTCTTGTTTACTGTTCTGATTATCTGTACATCATCTTTATCATGTCTTGTTCACTGTTCTTAGTGTCTGTACATCATATTTATCATGTCTTGTTCACTGTTCTGATTGTCTGTAATCATCTTTATCATGTCTTGTTTACTGTTCTGATTGTCTGTAATCATCTTTATCATGTCTTGTTTACTGTTCTGATTGTCTGTACATCATCTTTATCATGTCTAGTTCACTGTTCTTAGTGTCTGTACATCATATTTATCATGTCTTGTTCACTGTTCTGATTGTCTGTAATCATCTTTATCATGTCTTGTTTACTGTTCTGATTGTTTGTACATCATCTTTATCATGTCTTGTTTACTGTTCTTAGTATCTGTACATCATATTTATCATGTCTTGTTCACTGTTCTGATTGTCTGTAATCATCTTTATCATGTCTTGTTTACTGTTCTGATTGTCTGTACATCATCTTTATCATGTCTTGTTTACTGTTCTGATTGTCTGTACATCATCTTTATCATGTTTTGTTTACTGTTCTGATTATCTGTACATCATCTTTATCATGTTCTGATCACTGTTCTGATTGTCTGTACATCATCTTTATCATGTCTTGTGTACTGTTCTGATTGTCTGTACATCATCTTTATCATGTTCTGATCATTGTTCTGATTGTCTGTACATCATCTTTATCATGTCATGTTTACTGTTCTGATTGTCTGTACATCATCTTTATCGTGTTCTGATCACTCTTCTGATATTCTGTACATCATCTTTATCATGTCTTGTTCACTGTTCTGATTGTCTGTACATCATCTTCATCATGTCTTGTTTACCATCCTGAGAGTCTGTACATATTCTTTATCATGTCTTATTCACTGTTCTGATTGTCTGTACATCATCTTTATCATGTCTTGATCACTGTTCTGATTGTCTGTACATCATCTTTATCATGTCTTGTTCACTGTTCTGATTGTCTGTACACCATCTTTATCATGTCTTGTTCACTGTTCTTAGTGTCTGTACATCATCTTTATCATGTCTTGTTCACTGTTCTGATCGTCTGTACGTCATATTTATCATGTCTTGTTTACCATCCTGATTGTCTGATGTCATATTTATCATGACTTATTCACTTTTCTGATTGTCTATATATCATCTTTATCATGTTTTGTTTACTGTTCTGATTGTCTGTACATCATCTTTATCATATCTTGTTTACTGTTCTGATTGTCTGTACATCAGCTTTATCATGTCTTGTTTACTGTTCTGATTGTCTGTACATCATCTTTATCATGTCTTGTTTACTGTTCTGATTGTCTGTACATCATCTTTATCATGTCTTGTTTACTGTTCTGATTGTCTGTACATCATCTTTATCATGTCTTGTTTACTGTTCTTAGTGTCTGTTCATCATCTTCATCATGTCTTGTTTACTGTTCTGATTGTCTGTACATCATCTTTATCATGTCTTGTTTACTGTTCTGATTGTCTGTACATCATCTTTATCATGTCTTGTTTACTGTTCTGATTGTCTGTACATCATCTTCATCATGTCTTATTTACTGTTCTGATTGTCTGTTCATCAT
>JAPXFY010005373.1:0-15158 GCA_030674185.1 Monoplex corrugatus | reverse complement strand
GACAGGGAACAGTGAAAAGGCCAGTTTTAAATTGGGGTGGGGGGGGGGGGGTTATCTGCCACCTCCTGCAGAGTTACAAACCTTCTCGAACGCTCCGCTCCTCTGACACCTCACTGCTGGACCGTTCCTCGCTTCTCTCTAGACACCTTTGTGTAAAAAATCTTTCTCTTTTCTTTGGCCCAAATGTATGGGACTCTCTACCACTGTCTCTCAGAAGAAAACTAAGTGTTTCTCAACCTTCAAACGGCCACCGAAAACCACCTCTTTCAAACTTTTTTTTTTTTTCCATTCTATCCTGAAGAGCCTTAGTTTGAAGTCTGTCATCAGACATAATCTCTCCTGCCTTGTTAACAGTTATTTTTGTATAAGGGCCTATAGAGCAAGGTGTGTGGTGCGTGCTTGTGTGTGTGTGTGTGTGTGTGTGGTGTGTGTGCTGTGTGTGTGCGCTTGACTGTTGAGCATGTGTGTGTATCACTGTATGGTACTGATGAGGAATAGGGATAGGGGCGAATTGCGTGGGAAAGAGCTGAAATACTTTAAGATGGGACAGTCAAATGGTCAGTTTTAATGGGGTGGACTTACCTAATCCTATACTGACACCACCAGAACAACGATGATGTTAAGATGGGACAGTAAGGTCAGTTTTAATGGGGGGACTTATCTAATCCTATACTGACTCCACCAGACCAACGATGTTAAGATGGGACAGTGAGAAGGCAGTTTTAATTTGGGGGGGGGGGGGGTCTTATCTAACCCTACTCTGACATGGGACAGTGAAAAGGCCAGTTTTAATTGGGGGGGGGGGGAGCTTATCTAATCCTACTCTGACATGGGACAGTGAAAAGGACAGTTTTAATGGGGGGGGGGGGGGAGCTTATCTAATCCTACTGACATGGAACAGTGAAAAGGCCAGTTTTAATTGGGGTGGGGGGGGGGGGTTATCTTGCCAACCTCCTGCAGAGTTACAAACCTTCTCGAACGCTCCGCTCTTCTGACACCTCACTGCTGACTGTTCCTCGCTTCTCTCTAGACACCTTTGGTAAAAAATCTTTCTCTGTCTTTGGCCCAAATGTATGGAACTCTCTACCACTGTCTCTCAGAAAAACTAAGTGTTTCTCAACCTTCAAACGGCACCTGAAAACCCACCTCTTTCAAACTCATCTAACCTGAAGAGCCTTAGTTTGCAAGTCTGTCATCAGACTAATCTCTCCTGCCTGTATAACAGTATTTTGTATAAGGGCCTATAGAGCAAGGTGTGTGTGTGCGTGCATGTGTGTGTGTGTGTGTGTGTGTGTGTGTGTGTGTGTGTGTGTGTGCGCTTGAGTGAGCATGTGTGTGTATCACTGTATGTGTACAGCTGAGGAAGGGATAGGGGAGAAATTGAGTGGGAAAGAGACTGAAATACTTTAAGAAACTTTTTCAAATCTTTGTTTGTATAGTCAGTGTTTAAATTTTAATATTCTGTGGTTTCTTATGTGTCTTCTTACTTGTATAGCTTTAATGTTTGTTGTTATCTTATTGTGTATGTAATTGTGAACATTTTTTATCACCTTTTGCCTTTCTTGCGAAATGTAAAGCGCTGGTGAGCATGTTTTTATATGGAATATGCGCTATACAAATAAACATTATTATTATTATTATCTAATCCTACTCTGACACCACCAGAACAACAATGATGTTAAGATGAGACAGTGAGAAGTCCAGTTTTAATGTAGCACACCCCGGGATTCAAACCCACAACCACCAGCATGTGAATCCGACGCTCAACCTGCTGAGCTACTTAGGCCCACGTTGACATAGACTTCATTTAGTTTGACATTTATATGTATTGTTAGTATAGTTTGTAAATTTGTTTGTTTATGTTTTAGCGGACAGCTAGCCAACCTACAGAAGCAAAATGTATCAGAAAAGAAAACATCATCAGTGACAGTGGACACCAACAGATCTTCATAAAAATGCTGGCATAGGCAACCCTGAACGGACGTCAGCCAGTACGGACAAGGATTCCTGGACTGTCGTCTGCCAGTGCACACAGTAAGTTTGATGATTGGATGTGTGTGTTCAGCTTACATGATGGGTACCCCCACCCTTGGTCTGTGGTTGTTATTTCAGTATTATATGTAATATATAAACATGTAGCCTAGGTAGGACCTCAGGACCTGGCCAGCTCATGGGTTTATGTGCAGGCTTAAGGCTTGTGCCTTGATCATTTTGGATCTTCTCCATCACATGGCATCAGTGGCTTGCGAACACATAGGGTTTATGTGCAGGTTTACCATGGTTTTATCGCCGAAAAACTTGTGATCAGAAGACTTTACCAAGCCTAGCCATTACTTGCCATTTTTTTTTGTTTCGTTTTGTTTTTCTCAAAAATCTGTTGCGTCAGTTCTTTGCTCTAGCATGCTCTGGTTTTGTTAAGAAAATTGTCCAGACTGCGACTGAAATACATGTGTATTAGTGTGTACTTGTGTTCAATTTTTGCCCATAATGCAGCACTTCTTGTAGCCATGGTCTGAGCTGAACACATACTGATTACTGTCTTGTCTTTGTTTTGTCTCGTCATTCCTCGTCTTTTTTGGTCTTGTGCTTGTCTTTGTCTTTCCTTGGTCTAGCCATAGTCTTGTCTTTCCTTGGTCTAGCCATAGTCTTGTCTTTCCTTGATCTAGTCAGTCTTGTCTTTCCTTGATCTAGTCAGTCTTGTCTTTCCTTGATCTAGTCAGTCTTGTCTTTTCTTGGTCTAGCCATAGTCTTGTCTTTCCTTGGTCTAGCCATTGTGTGTCTTTTCTTTTCTTGGTCTAGTCATAGTCTTTCCTTGATCTAGTCATAGTCTTGTCTTTCCTTGGTCTAGCCATGGTCTTTTCTTTTCTTGGTCTAGTCATAGTCTTGTCTTTTCTTGGTCTAGCCATTGTGTGTCTTTTCTTGGTCTAGCCATTGTCTTGTCTTTCCTTGGTCTAGCCATAGTCTTGTCTTTCCTTGGTCTAGCCATAGTCTTGTCTTTCCTTGGTCTAGCCATTGTGTGTCTTTTCTTGGTCTAGCCATTGTCTTGTCTTTCCTTGGTCTAGCCATTGTCTTGTCTTTCCTTGGTCTAGCCATAGTCTTGTCTTTCCTTGGTCTAGCCATTGTCTGTCTTTTCTTGGTCTAGCCATAGTCTTGTCTTTCCTTGGTCTAGCCATTGTCTGTCTTTCCTTGGTCTAGCCATTGTCTCGTCTTTTCTTGGTCTAGCCATTGTCTTGTCTTTCCTTGGTCTAGCCATTGTCTTGTCTTTCCTTGGTCTAGCCATTGTCTTGTCTTTCCTTGGTCTAGCCATTGTCTTGTCTTTTCTTGGTCTAGCCATTGTCTTGTCTTTGTCCATGTCGTGACCTGTCTTGTTATAGTGAATAAGTATTGTGGTTCTGATTTTGTATTGTTCTGGTTTTGATTCCTGTCTGTTATAGGACGTTCTGGTCTAGAGGGGTTGTTTTACTATATACACAGTAAGCAGGAAAGGATTATTTCATTATGTGCACAGCAGAAAGGACAAACCTTTACAATGTTCACATGAGCAACAGGAAAGGATTATTTCATTATGTGCACAGCAGAAAGGACAAACCTTTACAATGTTCACATGAGCAACAGGAAAGGATTATTTCATTATGTGCACAGCAGAAAGGACAAACCTTTACAATGTTCACATGAGCAACAGGAAAGGATTATTTCATTATGTGCACAGCAGAAAGGACAAACCTTTACAATGTTCACATGAGCAACAGGAAAGGATTATTTCATTATGTGCACAGCAGAAAGGACAAACCTTTACAATGTTCACATGAGCAACAGGAAAGGATTATTTCATCATATACACAATGGAAAGTGTTGTCAGTGGCTGTCTGTTGAAGGAATGTGGCAGGTCTGTTGTCAGTGGCTGTCCTCTGTTGTAGTAGTAGTGTTTGATTGTGGTAGTAGTAGTAGTCATACTGTAGTAGTAGTAGTTGTAGCAGGTACTTTTTTTTTTACTGTGGTAGTAGTAGTAGCAGCAGCAGCAGCAGTAGTAGTAGCAGTAATAGTGATAATAGTAGTAGTAGTCATCATTATCATCAGGTGCCCTGCCACATGGCATTGGCGATTATGGACTTCCATCCGTCTCTCCTTGCCCCTAGCATCTCCCCCAACCCCCTTGTCCCCAGCCACTCTGCAAGTCCATCCAGCATTTTCTCCCTAGGTCTACCCTGTGCTGTCTTTCCCTCCAGCTTTCCTGTTGTGACCAGGTGCTCCAAATCCCCCTTATAAAATGGCCTATAAATGTTGCCCGTCTTTTCCGAATTTTCCTTATGAGTGATCTACTTGTGTCTGCCTCCATCAAGACTCTCATTTGTTTTCTTTGCTGTCCTTGGAACTGTCAACATTCTTCTTAGAAACATCTTGGCTGCCTCAATTGTGGGGGGAGGGGGGGGAGAAGTTTGTTTTTATTTATTTTTAGATATTGGCTTTGGTCAGTCTACAGCATTACTCCTAGGAATGTTGGCTGCCCACACTGCTCTCCAGGTGTCTGTCCTGCACATGTCTTTCCTCAACCAGGTTGAAAATTTCAGGACTGTTAGGACCTGTCCACCCCTTGATGTTTCCAAGTTAATCTGTTCGTGGTCTTCCCCTTCCTCTTTTGTCCTCCACTTTCCCTGAATGACATCTTTCACAAGAATGCTCTTTTTCTGCACACATGTCTAAAGAAGGTCAGTTTCTTTTATAGGGATGACCTGTACAGGTTTTCTCTGGGTTTTCAGCTCGTGAGTCACTTCTGTTGTCTTTCCAGTTTATCCTTAAACACACCTATAGAACTACATTAGTTGATTTTTTCTTTCTTTTTGAGGGTCCATCTTTCAGCTCTGTATATCATGGTGGTCCAGACCAGATCTTGTTTATAGTTTTGTGTCTATATCAACTTAGTAGCGGTATTAAAACAAAATGTAACTTAATAGATGGCTGTTCAGCTCTACATTTTCACTGTCGTTTGATAATACATTGATGACTAAAAATTAAGACCGCTTTTAGTGAGTGACCGAGTCATTGTGGATCATTAGAAAATTTTGACTTGTTTAAGATAGGCTTGACAACATTTTTTGTGGGTGAACGAGTTAGTGTGGATTTTTTTAATATTATATTACAACACTTCAACTTTATTACACTGAATGTTTACCATTTTTACTAGATTCTCAAATTTGTGAAGTCATTATGTATTGTTATTGCCAAGACTTGATCTGATATGACAGTGGAGGACAGTGAAAATATAATTTGAACTAAGATCAACTCAAATTTGTGGATTTATTAATGCAAGACTTCAAATCTGAGTCAATCTAGTTGAGGATGCTTAAACATCAAACTGAATAAGTTTTGGAGTTCGTGGGTTATTGTGAGATTTCATCTAATATTTTTACTATTCAACTCAGATTAGGCTTTTAACGAGAATGTTTCAAATTTGGAGTTGTGCAAGATGTATTAGATAGTTTTGTATGTTGACAGTTAAACTAGATTTATTGTGGATGCCAGACTTCATGTAATGGTTGACTTTTCCACTTAATGTTCATTTGTCTCCAGGCATAGGAGCATCATCACCACCCCCAGTCCAACTGGCCAAGGTAAACTGGATGCCTCAGCAAGGGAGAGAACCCAGAGCCCTCTACCATCTTTGTGTTGGGAAAGGGAAAGCAGCGAGGGTGTGGAGGTCGGGAAAGGTAAAGCAGCGAGGGTGTGGAGGGGGGATGTAAAGCCTTAAATATTGCCCTAAGTCGAAATTTACTATTTTTGTCAATCTCCCCCACTTTGAAATATTTCTCACATCTCACTCCACAACACAAAAAACCAACATTTACTTTGAAATTTATTTTCTTAAATTGTAAACAAAATGAAAACCCTTCCACTTCTGGCCATTTGGAAAAATCCTGCCTTCTGGAATCCACAGAACGGATCCCAGAGAAATCCAGATTCTCCCAAACGGCCAGATGCAAAGAATCCAGTTTTGGAGAAAACCCAGCATCTTTCTTTGCTCACGAGCTGCTATCTAATTCAGGTGACGGCCTTTGCAACTAATTAGTTTTAAAAAATGTAATCAGAACGCCTTTTTAACCTTTGACTATAAACCACCACAAACCCCAAAAACTTAGCCCTTTGACTCCCTCACCCTGTCCATCAGCTTCCTGCAGGATGTTGGACAGGGTGTGGGAGTCGAAGGGTTAAGTATTTTCAGTTGGTTAGGGGTTTAGAAGTCAAAAAGATTTATACCAAGCTTCATATCAATGTCTTGCTCTACTGCTTAACCCTTTGACTCCCGCACCCTATCCACCAACAGCAAAAACATAGCCCTTTGAATTCCTCTCCCTATCCACCCACAGCAAAAACTGCCTGCAGAATGCTGGTGGACAGGGTGAGGGAGTCAAAGGGTTAACATTGTGAAATCTTTCCACAATATATGAACAATTTGAAAATAGCTTAAAAAAACTTAGCTAGTGCTTATCAAGCAAATCCGAGAGAGAAAAGTTAATGTTGCTGGGTTTTCTTAGAAAGTACACAGTACATATATGTGATATACATCTATTTATGTAAAATATACATGCTTGCCACCAATAAATTAACATCAAATTTTGAGATGTTGAGAGAATGTTGTCAGTGGCTGTCTGTTGAGGGAATGTGACAGGTCTGTTGTCTGTGGCTGTCTGTTGTCAGTGGCTGTCTGTTGAGAGAATATGGCAGGTCTGTTGTCTGTGGCTGTCTGTTGTCAGTGGCTGTCTGTTGAGGGAATGTGACAGGTCTGTTGTCTGTGGCTGTCTGTTGAGGGAATGTGGCAGGTCTGTTGTCTGTGGCTGTCTGTTGTCAGTGGCTGTCTGTTGAGAGAATATGGCAGGTCTGTTGTCTGTGGCTGTCTGTTGTCAGTGGCTGTCTGTTGAGGGAATGTGACAGGTCTGTTGTCTGTGGCTGTCTGTTGTGAGAATATGGCAGGTCTGTTGTCTGTGGCTGTCTGTTGTCAGTGGCTGTCTGTTGAGGGAATGTGGCAGGTCTGTTGTCTGTGGCTGTCTGTTGAGGGAATGTGGCAGGTCTGTTGTCAGGCAGGGAATGCCCACTGACTTTCCTGGAAGGAAAATTAGGTTTCTGAAATTGTCTGACAAAACTTTTAATTGTGATTTGTAAATAAAACAGTATTTTATATATTGTATCACAATTTTAAGATGTCTAATGTGCATAATTGGATACCCAGAAATTCAAACAGGAAAAAATGACAAAGCAAAGGAACAAGGCAGAAACAAAGAGTGACAAAGGACATTTCTAACAAAATTTTCAGGAGGTGGGGATTCTATTTATACTGAAAGAGTCCCGGGCATCCACATCCCCACAGGGGAAATCCACCCTGTTGACATTGCTAAAATGTGCAGGCCAACAAAAATAGGTATAATAAAAAATATAAAAAACTCATCTTTTATTATTAAGCCCAGCCGACTACTCAGCAGTATCAGGATTATAATATCAAAACACTGATGACCTTGGAGAGAAAACCTGGAAAAAAAAAATTGATGTAGACATTGGAATATAAAGTTATGTTTGGTGCTTTATTTGCCACACTATGTAACATATTACTGTTCAAAGCCCAGCCATCTGCACACAGCCATATCAGGCTATAACCATGTGAAAATATTGCCATAACCATGTGAAAATATTGCCATAACCATGTGAAAATATTGCCATAACCATGTGAAAATATTGCCATAACCATGTGAAAATATTGCCATAACCATGTGAAAATATTGCCATAACCATGTGAAAATATTGCCATGACCATGTGAAAATATTGCCATAACCATGTGAAAATATTGCCATAACCATGTGAAAATATTGCCATAACCATGTGAAAATATTGCCATAACCATGTGAAAATATTGCCATGACCATGTGAAAATATATTGCCATAACCATGTGAAAATATTGCCATAACCATGTGAAAATATTGCCATAACCATGTGAAAATATTGCCATGACCATGTGAAAATATTGCCATAACCATGTGAAAATATTGCCATAACCATGTGAAAATATTGCCATGACCATGTGAAAATATTGCCATAACCATGTGAAAATATTGCCATAACCATGTGAAAATATTGCCATGACCATGTGAAAATATTGCCATAACCATGTGAAAATATTGCCATAACCATGTGAAAATATTGCCATAACCATGTGAAAATAAATATTGCCATAACCATGTGAAAATATTGCCATGACCATGTGAAAATATTGCCATAACCATGTGAAAATATTGCCATAACCATGTGAAAATATTGCCATGACCATGTGAAAATATTGCCATGACCATGTGAAAATATTGCCATAACCATGTGAAAATATTGCCATAACCATGTGAAAATATTGCCATGACCATGTGAAAATATTGCCATAACCATGTGAAAATATTGCCATGACCATGTGAAAATATTGCCATGACCATGTGAAAATATTGCCATAACCATGTGAAAATATTGCCATAACCATGTGAAAATATTGCCATAACCATGTGAAAATATTGCCATGACCATGTGAAAATATTGCCATAACCATGTGAAAATATTGCCATAACCATGTGAAAATATTGCCATAACCATGTGAAAATATTGCCATAACCATGTGAAAATATTGCCATAACCATGTGAAAATATTGCCATGACCATGTGAAAATAGTGCCATGACCATGTGAAAATATTGCCATAACCATGTGAAAATATTGCCATAACCATGTGAAAATATTGCCATAACCATGTGAAAATATTGCCATAACCATGTGAAAATATTGCCATAACCATGTGAAAATATTGCCATAACCATGTGAAAATATTGCCATGACCATGTGAAAATATTGCCATGACCATGTGAAAATATTGCCATGACCATGTGAAAATATTGCCATAACCATGTGAAAATATTGCCATAACCATGTGAAAATATTGCCATAACCATGTGAAAATATTGCCATGACCATGTGAAAATATTGCCATAACCATGTGAAAATATTGCCATGACCATGTGAAAATATTGCCATAACCATGTGAAAATATTGCCATAACCATGTGAAAATATTGCCATAACCATGTGAAAATATTGCCATAACCATGTGAAAATATTGCCATGACCATGTGAAAATATTGCCATGACCATGTGAAAATATTGCCATAACCATGTGAAAATATTGCCATAACCATGTGAAAATATTGCCATGACCATGAAAAAGATGACATGGAAAACAAAAGTAAACCATTGCAAGTGAAAGCAAATATTTTTGTCATAACATACACGGTGAACAAATACATATGACTCAGAGAACACTGTCATGAAAGAAAGATGGCATTGTTAACCCTCTGACTCCTGCACCCTGTCCACAGCATACTGCATTGCTAACCATACTAGCAAAGCAAATTTAACCCTTTGACTCCCTCACCCTATCCAGCTTCCTGCAGAAAGCTGATGGATAGGGTGAGGGAGTCAAAGGGTTTTAAGTTTTTGCAGTTGGTTGACAGGGTGCAGGAGTCAAAGGGTTAATAAAATAAAGTAAAATGAAATTGACATTTAGCATTTGAACAATTCAAGATGCATAAAAGTTGCACTTGTAATTCACAGCACTTAGGTCAATTCAATTCATATTGCTTATAGCCCAGCCGACCACTAGAGCCATATCAGGGCTAACAGCACTTAGGTCAGGCCAACCACAGACAATGGTATATTTTAAATCTGTGGTCCAACTACATGTCTATGTTTTACACAACTGGTTATTTCATCAGGGGAAAAGAATGGGGAAAATGTATGTAGCATGCACATTTTAAAAAAAAAAAGATGTTTCTTCTGTTCAATTCTTATTGTTCAAAGCCCAGCCAGCTGCACTGAGCCATACCAGGGTGATAACCATCTGAAATCACCGTATTTGACCCTGAAAAGACAACCTGGAAAAGAACATAACCACTACAACTGAAAATATATCTGTTTTGTGTCAAAACATACAAGGTAAACGCACACAGAATGTACAAAGTGCACATACCACTACAACTGACTGTTATTGTCATTTTGTGATGACGTACAAGGTGAACAAATACAAATGTCTTTTTCAGAGAACACTATGCAATATGAAGGACAAAACCGGCATTGCAGAGAAACTTAAGTAAAATGAAACTTGAAATCAAGAGTTTTCAATAAGTTAAAAATTGTAATTTAATTCACAATAATTGTGTCAGGTCAGCCACAGACATAGGTCTAGTTTAAATCTATGGCCCAACATGTTATATATACATTACATAGTCATTTCATCAGGGGGGGGGGGGGGGGGGAGTAATTTCTGTAGTGTGTGCAGTTAAAATGGACATTCGGGTCTATTCTTATTGTTTAAAGCCCAGCCAACTACACAGCCATATCAGGGCGATAACCATCTGAAAACTTTGCAATGACTATGAATATCAGACAATCTGAAAAAGAAAAGTACACATACCATTGCAACTGAACGCGAGTGCCTTTTCATTTTGTAATGACCTACACGAACAGATGTACATGACTTTCAGAGAAGTTAGTGATATATAAAAGAGAAAAACAGCATTGCGGAGAAACTTGTCACATGAAACTTGTAATCAAGCATTTCAACAATTGTATGTTATAAATTGTACTTTATTCACAGCACTTGTGAGGGCCAGCCACATACATAGGTCTAGTTTCAATCTACGGTCCACCTACTTGTCTATAAATATACAGGGGGGTGCAAAAGTAGGTATACAGTTATGAAAAAAGAAAACACGTACAATACTCATTGCATTTATTATACAAACAAATGAATATTGCATATACATGTAATAACAAGCACAGCCTTAATCCCTCAGATACTCAAACTGCTTGCCGTCGGTATTCATACTCCTAATCGAGAGCGGAATTAAGCATTATAATCATGTGATACTGTATACCTACTTTTGCACCCCCCTGTATGTTACACAAGCAGTCATTTCATCAGCAAAAACTTGGGGGAAATGCCTGAAGTGTGTACAATTGAAAAATGGACATTGTGTTGTATTCTTACTGTTTAAAGCCCAGCTGAATGCACACAGTCCTATCACTGGTATATTTGAAAAAATTGCCATGAACTTGAAAAAACCTGGAAAAGAACACATACCACTGCAAATGAGAGTGCGTTTTCATTGTCATAACGTACAAGGTGAACAAATACAGAACATAGTGCAAAGTAGAAAGTGCACGTACCATTGCAACTGAAAGTGGTTTTCATTTTGTGATGACGTACAAGGTGAACAAATACAGAACATAGTGGAAAGTAGAAAGTGCACGTACCATAGCAACTGAAAGTGTTTTTCATTTTGTGATGACGTACAAGGTGAACAAATACAGAACATAGTGCAAAGTAGAAAGTGCACGTACCATTGCAACTGAAAGTGGTTTTCATTTTGTGATGACGTACAAGGTGAACAAATACAAATGACTTTCATAGAACACTGTGATAGTAAAGACAAAACCACTATTGCAGAAGAACTAAAATAAAAAAATAATTGAAATCAAGCATTTCAACAAGTTAAAGTTGTACTTTTAATTCACAGCACTTGGTGTTAGGCCAACCACAGACATAGGTCTAGTTTAAATCTATGTGCATGTATTACGCAACTACTCATTTCATCAAAAAAAAAAAAAAAAGGTGAAAATGCTTGAGGTATGTATAAATTAAGCCCAGTTGAATGCACAGTCGTATCAGTGGTGTAACTACCTGAAAATATTGCCTTGAACCTGAAAAAAAACTAAACACATACCACTGGAAATGAAAGCAAGTATTTTCATTTTGTCAGAACGTACAAGATGAACAAATACAGAACATAGAAATACAGAAAGTGCACGTACCATTGCAACTGAATGTGGTTTTCATTTTGTGACTACTTACAAGGTGAACAAATACAAATGACTTTTTCAGAGAATGCTTCATGATAGGCAAGACAACAGTATTGCGGAGTGTCGCATGTAAAGATGTAGGTGACTGGCAGTGTCTTGCAGTGTATGCAGGTTTGTGAAGATCTAGCAGTTGATCATGCTTCAGGCGCAAATTTTCATCTAACTGGCCTTTGTTGTGCGTACCTAAAAGACAAAAAAGGATAAATGTACAACTACTTTTTTTTTGTTTTTGTCTATTCTTTTTCTTTTACATATGCTTGACAACGGTCAGTTTGCGGAAAATTTGCACCTGTCTGGTTACATTAAATACGTGTTCTAATTCTACTTTTTGGTGTTTTTCTGGTTCGTCATTTACTTGAACGTTGGCAATCACGTTGGCAATCACTTTATTTATTCAGATTCTGTCAGTGATCATATTTTGAGTGCAGTCTTCCGTGCGCCAAATTTCGTTCTTGTGACGAAAGTCCTTAATCATTAAGTTAATGAGGCCGAGTAGGGAGATCGCTATGATCGTTGCAATCGGTCGGCCGTCTATGAAGAAACTGACTCACACTGTGGTTGGAGCCGGAACCAAACCTTCAAAAGCCGGCAGGATTGTACAGCTGTGACCACTGGAAACCACGACCACACAAGGTAGTGATAGGAACACGGCTTTTCTTTTTCTTTTGTTTGAAGCCCAGCCGACTGCGCAGAGCCATATCAGGGCTATAACCGCTTCAAAACAAATCTTCAACAGGAAAAAAAAGTAACGAAAATTAAGTACACATATCAATGCATTCGTGCACATAATCTAAGGACATGCCCCTGCGTAGGACCATTTTCCTGGCCATATTGGTGTTGGAGGCAATGAAAAGGCTGATTACCTGGCCAAGAAGGCTACAATGGCAAAGATGTCTAAGTCTGTGATCCCTTACACAGATGTCAAATCGAAAGTACACAGTTACGTAAGAAATCTGTGGCAGGAGGATTGGAATAAACAGACAGATAACAAACGTTTCCAAATCCGCCCTAACCTGACAGAAATTCTCCCATCTGCTGCAGGAAACTAAGAAAGAGACAGTGTTATGTAGGTTACAGACGGGTCACACATCCTACACTCACTCGTACCTTTTGAAAAAGAGAGCACCATGGTGTGTACCGTGTGATGAACCTTTGAGCATCCGACACCTCCTCCTGGATTGCTGGGACTTGTACGATGTGAGACAAAAGCACTACACGGCAGATTCTTAATACATGTACCCCCAATAATCAATCTGAACAAAAGATACGGAAGGCTTTATCGGAAAAATACAGGTAAATGGACCATTCAGGCAGAAAATAAGTAGAAATGACAGAAAGCAAGGCAGAAACAAAGAGTGACAGAAATGAGGAAATATCTAGCACAGAATTTCCAGAAGGTGGGGATATTATTTATACTGAAAGAGCCCCCCGACAACCCAGCGGGCCAAAGGAACATGGCTGACAACAGCAGGAGTACGAGACAAGAAAGGACCGTGAGTGACCACTGGAAACCACGACCACACAAGGTAGCCAAAGGAACATGGCTGACAACAGCAGTAGTAGTACAAGTCAAGAAAGGACCGTGAGTGACCACTGGAAACCACGACCACACAAGGTAGCCAAAGGAACATGGCTGACAACAGCAGTAGCAGTACAAGGCAACAAAGGACCGTGAGTGACCACTGGAAACCACGACCACACAAGGTAGCCAAAGGAACATGGCTGACAACAGCAGTAGTAGTACAAGTCAAGAAAGGACCGTGAGTGACCACTGGAAACCACGACCACACAAGGTAGCCAAAGGAACATGGCTGACAACAGCAGTAGCAGTACAAGGCAAGAAAGGACCGTGTCTGAACACCGGCAGCGTTACGAAAGGATGCAGTCCATGCACAGACAGTCAAAACCTGATTCTGTCCGTGCGCATGAAACGTGGAGCAAGGGCCGAGTCAGGGCACATACGAAATGAAGACAGGATGGGTCACAGGTGGCGGCCGGTCATAATGGAGTCCAAGTGTGGTCAGTGCAATGAAGTGGTTTGGTCTGCTGAACGGCACCCACCCGTCATCGATGGGCAAGGACAGATCCTTCACAACCACCCAGGAAGTTTAGAGAACGTAATTGACAACTCGTATCGACTTTCGGCAGTGCAAGAGTGACAAAAGGACATTTCTAGCACAGAATTTCCAGAAGGTAGGGATACTATTTATACTGAAAGAGCCCCCGGCATCCCCACAGGGGTAATTAATGATCCTGGAGAGGAGAAAACGTGGAAAAGGAAACCAAGTTCACATACTGGAATATAAAGTTATATCATTTTTATGCCCAGTTTTATCATACTATGTAACATTGTTTAAAGCCTGGTCAACTGCACACAGCCATGTCAGGGCTAAAACCCTATGTAAACATTGCAATGACCATGAAAAAAAATGAAAAAGCAAAGTACACATACCACTGCAAGTGGAAGTGTTTTCATTTGATCATTACATTCAAGGTGAACAAAATATTTTTCAGAGAATGCTTCATGATATAAAAATAGATGGCATTGCATAAAAACTACAGTAAAATGAAACTTGAATGCTTCAACAATTGTACGTTTTAAATTGTAGCCTACATTTACAGAACATGTGTAGGGCCAACTACAGACATTTGTTTTAAATCTATGGTCCTACTACATGGCTATCTCTATCTATATATGTATATGTATGTATATCTTTATATGTATACATATATCAACCTATCTGTCTATATATTTAAATATATATATATACATTATATATGTATGTATATTACGCAACTGATCATTTCATCAGGAAAAGGGGAAAATGCCTGTAGCATGCAATTGTATAAAAATAGACTGTTTTAAACACCGATGAACCTGAAAAAAAATTGGACAAAAAAAGTACACACATGTATACCCCTGCAACTGAAAGTGACTATTTTCATTTTGTGATGACATAGGCCTAAACAGTGCACGATACACATGACCTTTTCAGAGAACACGTCACGATATGAAGCACAAAAATGGCATCGCAGAAAAACAAGTAAAATTAAACTTGAAATCAAGCGTTTCAAGGAGTTAAAAATGTCCTTTCAATTCACAGCACTTGTGTAGGACCAACTAGTCATGCATCTATTTTAAATATTAGGCCAACTACATGATGTATATTAAGACACACAATTTGCTCTTTCATCAGGGGGAAAGGGCAAAATGCCAGGGT